>CAUYSK010113079.1:0-20286 GCA_963575035.1 Avahi laniger | reverse complement strand
TAGAGTATAGTGGGAGAAACCGAGTTTGCTTTTTCTACTCACAGCAATATAAGCAAACAAATAAGAACAGCAAATATTAACCCTAAGTCCAAGGAATACCCATGCTAGATGTGCATTCAAATAAGTGAGCAAACAATTATGTAACAGTGCAAATCCCGTGGTAGAGCTATACATGGGTTGCTATAGGAATAAAGTAAGCAAGTGCTTAAGTCCTCAAGGGAGGGGCAGTAATGAGAACAATTTCCCTTGAGAAGGAAACTTTTATTCTGAAGGATAAGGAAGAGGAAGCCAGGAGTGAAAAAGAGAACAGATATATCTTCTGACAAAGTAATTAATATATAAAATGTAAGGATCTAATCTATGGAATAGTTTTGTATAACTTGAATATTTGCCTGGTAGATGTTTGGACATGACAAGGGTCAGAAATGTAGACAGTGGTCAGGTTCAAAAGATATGTATGTCCTCTCAAGAGGTTTCAGCTGAATCCTATAGATGATAAAGGACAGTAAAAATTTTATGTAAATTATTGGTGTTATCAGATTTGCATTTTACAAAGATCTCATAGGAAATGAAGTGGGAAATTGCTAAGAAGGCAGTAGAGATGGAGGTTGGTAAAACAGCTAGGTAAATAATAGAACAAGACAGGTTAAAATATATATGTTAATATATATAATATATAATATGTGAACAGTGACATAGGACACGAAGATAAAGGAACATAAGAATGTTAGTTTTTTGGAGGTAGAATTTAAAGGGTTTGTTGACTGGATGTGTGAGTGTGAGAAGTTAACAATGACTCCAAAGTTCTTGTCAGGCAAGATGGAGGCAATTCTTATACCATTTTCCAAGAAGATGAATTTAAAAGAAGAGTAAACATAGTATAGGTAAAAAATTATGACTTTGAAATGCTTGTGAGGTATCTAGGTATAGATATTAAATAGAATAAATAATATTGTTTACTCACTAGCAAACTTTGTTGTACATAAAAGACCATAGTTTCTAAAACTAAGAGCTGTAAATTGTTATACATATGGTATCAAAAAATAAGCTCTAAACAGAACTGATTAAACTGGAATTCCATAGATCAAGAAATTGTTGTTTTATGTGTATTTTGAATCATTTACTCAATATACTATATTTGCATAAGAGGAGTCGACGGACCTAAAGGAATTTATTACATTTAAGAAAAAATTCTAAGTATGTTAAAATGAACAACAAGAAACATGACATTACCAGATTCCAGAGTTCCTATGTTTAAAATCTTGTTATTGCTACAATTTTAATGAGCCTATGGGAAAAAACTCACACAGACTAAAATAAATTTGAAATAATATAAAGTACCTAAAATATACTGAGTTAAACTATTTCTACCCAATATAATAGACTTTATTAGAATAACAAGGGAAAGGGATATTTAATGTTAAGTATTCCATTTGGAAAAAAAAATTTCATTTGAGAATTACACTTAAATTGTTTTCAGGTAAGTGCATTTTTATTGCATCTTTTCTTTTTAATTGAAAATGATTTACATGGACTTAAAGCTGGAGATAGTGAAGAGTAAACATACCTTTCACTCCATCAATTGCCAAAACCCCAATAAATAACGGTACAGTTAAAATAAGTAAAAATTAACATATTAATCTGTGAGGAGTAATGGAATGTAAAATATAATAACAGAAAACAAACACTCAAACAAGCAAGAAGCTGAATTAACATGGTAAAGGAAACCCAGAAAAAGTTAAATTATACTGTAAAACACACACACTAGATTAGCTAAAATGAAAAACATTTAATGATACCGAATTTTGGCAAGAATTTGGAAAAATTAGAATTCATACACTGCCGCTGAAAGTGTACATTGATACATCCACTTTGGAAAACTGACACCTCCACTAATTCTGAACTTATTCATATTCTATGACTCAGCAATCTTATTCCAACTTGTGTCCTCAACGTGAACGAGCACATGTGTGCAAATAAGATATGTACAAGAATGTTTGTAATATTATCGCTCATAATTGCTCCCAACTTGAAACAACCAACTTTCAATAGTAAAATCATTGGTAAAACCATTAAATGAATTGTGGTATACTGTATATGATGGATTATTATATATAATGAAAATGAACTTGCTGCAAAATGAATTAATCTCTTAAATAAAATATTGGAAAAAAGAAGTCAGTCATCCAAAAAATAGTAACTAATAAATTTATATAAAGTTCAAAAACAGATAAAATTATTCTATGATTTTAGAAGCTATACTAGTGATAAGTTTTAAGGAAGAACTAGGATACAATGATCGGGAGAGGACACAAGAAATTCTGAATTGCTGGTTATATTCTCTCTCTTCACTTGGGTAAAAACAAAGATGTATTAACTTTGCAATAATGTATTAATTATACAATCACAATGTTTGTAGAGTTCTTCAAGGATTTTTCTGAAAAATTCTGGAATATCTTTTGCTAATTGAAAAACATAATTAAATAGAAATGTACAATTTTTTAAGGTGCTTATGGGTCAATCATATCAAATAGTGTGAATTAGACCAAGTAAGATAAATCAAGGACATTCAGTGGATTTAGCAATAAGGCAACGAAAATATTAACTGTTCTTGTTATAGATAATTTCCATAGTATGATGGGAAAAAACCTACAAATCTGTATTTAAGAGGTACTGTGAAGTTAGAAAGTGGTAATAGTAATCACAGTCAGTTCTTTCAAGAAGTTCTACTGCAAAGGGGACAATTTGAACAACAGTTAGATGTAGGAGCTGGGCCTAGAAGAAAGGATGGATGGATGGATGGATGGATGGATGGATGGATGGATGGATGGATGGAAAGAACATGAGCAAGGTAAATAAAGGGTCAGGCGAAAACACCTGCCTGAAGCTGCTAGTTTGCTGTGTGCAAAGGTCAGCTGAAAACAGCTGACCTGTATGAAAGTTGTTAAAGAAATTAGCAAACGGCCCTGACCCTTTACACGTGTCCTTGGAAATAAATACGGGAGGGAGTTAGCTGAGGAGGCCATTTTCTCCTTCGGTCTTTGGCTTCTTACCTTCTCTCAAAACACTATGTGTTTCAAGTGATTATTCCTTCACTACTGAACTCAGGAGCGAAAAGCAGCGGTTAGAGGTCAAGGGAGGATTAAAATATAATAAGTTCTAGAACATGTTTGTAAATAGATGGGAATACACATTAGGGAAAGAGGCATCCCTAAAGCAAGGAGAAAGATAAGAGTCATAGGGACAAGAGAATGTGAGAGAGGAGGGGAACCGGAGCCCAGGCAGACGCTACCTCCATAGTGACAGGGTGGTGGGAGAGCAGCGTGAGTGCAGGTGCTGGTCTGACAGGAGACTCGGTGCAATGCAGATCAGGGAGTTTATGTCTGCTTGCTTTACCACCTGAGTTAAGAGGAGTGAGAATAAAAGAAATATGAGGAGAGAAAGGGGTTTCAAATGATCATTTTGGAAAGAGGAAAATAGGAGCGCAGCAGTGAAGCTCAGAACATGATTTGTCTCTTTACCATCGCTGTGTAGATTCAAACAATGCTAAGTAATTTGTGGAGATTTAGAAGAATAAAAGACATCGTTCTTGATGATGAAAAAATATCAATTTATTTAGAAGTAGTTAATTCCTAAAATTAGAATCTGGTTAGGAAAGAAAACTAAAAAAGCCCTTCAAGCTATTTCTTAAATTAGACTAAGCAAATACGTGAAAGAGCAATCAGATTGTATTGTTATCTAAGTAAATAAGTGTAAAATCATTTATATGAAGTAAAAAAAGACATCGGTTGCTAAAGTTAAATGGAATTGGTGTCACTGTAGTTACACATGGAAAGTATTTTTGATTATCTAAATTCAAATATTAGGCTAGGGTTGGAGATTTTTAAAGTTATGAGAGTAAGAAAGAAAGAAACTGGGTGTAGTGGCTCAGGCCTGTATTCCTAGCACTTTGAGAGGCTGAACGGGAGGATTGCTTGAGGTCAGGAGTTCAAGACCAACCTGAGCAAGAGCGAGACCTCGTCTCTACAAAAAATACAAAAAGTAACCAGGCTTGATAGCGCGTGCCTGTAGTCCCAGCTACTCGGGAGGGAGGCTGAGGCAAGAAGATAACTTGAGCACAGGAGTTTGAGGTTGCAGTGAGCTATGATGACACCAGTGCACTCTAGCCCAGGGGATAGAGAGAGGGAGAGGGAGAGGGAACAAGAGGGTACAGAAGGAAAAGAAGAGAAAAAAAAAACCAAAAAAATGAACATTATATCCTTAGGGAGTTTGCTGTTAACTAAGGGAGATACACCTGGGAAGAAAGAAGAACAATCAGCACAAAGAATATGATAAAAGTAGCAGGTATGATGTACAGTGCTAAGTGATAACAGTTATTTGGGGGAGGTGCACATTTTGGAGGCCTTATATACACTAAAGGCAGGAGTCTTCTGGTAAATCTTTTGAATGCTGTTTGAAAACGGATTTTATTCTGAAGGTATAGTGAAACTACTGAGAGTATCAAGCAAGGGAATGAGTTAGTTAGATTTATACTTTTAAATGATTGCTTGAATAGTGGCGTAGTATTTGAATCAGAATAGAGGAAGACCAAATTTGAGATAGGCTGTTAGGTAGTAGCATAAAGCAAAACAAAAAGGCAAGAAAGAAGGAAAAGAAAAAATTCAGATGAGAAAAGCGAGTGTTTTGTGAATGAATTAGGGTGAATTAAAGAAGAAATAGTGCAGTGTACTTACGTAAATCATAGGCTCTCCAGCCGGTCTCCTTGTCTTTCAATCCCATCTTGTCCACTCACTCCTGTGTTACCTCCAGTAATGTTTTGCTTTATTTCAGATTTGTTGTAAAATGAGGATGATAAAAGAATATAACTCCTATGATTGTTATTAGGATTAAAGTAATTAATACTTATGCTTTGCTTAATAGTGCTTGGCACATGGTAAGTGATCAGTAAATATTAGAAAAGAAAATTAAAAAGCAGAACATGTCAGTTTGGGGAGATATAAAGAAAGACACAGAAGAATGAGTTGAGGATGGCTTCAAGTTTCTTATTCAGTTAATTGAATTGATAGTAATACCAATAGAGATAGGGAACAAAAGGGAAGACAGATTTGAGAGATAATAATAAGTTAAATGTTTAATATGTTCATTGTGAATTACCTGAGGAAAATCTTATTAAGCATGCTTATTAGGCGGTTAGATTTTTTAATCAAAAGTTCAATGGAGAGGTAAATATTTGTGAGTCACTTCTGTGTAGGAGCAGATGAAATCATTCATTGCAATGTTATTATCTAGAGAAACTGTAGATTTACAAAAGATAAAAGTTCACATAATATATATAGAATCAAGTAAAAAAGAGAAAACTGAAGAGGCATAGTCAAATTTGAAGAAGAAATATGAAATAAATATGTAACGATACTAAGGGAATAAAGATTTTCAGAAAGAATAGTGTTCAGTATTATTACATTTGAACATAGGAAACAGGACAAGAATATAAAATCTCCTTACTCCTGAGTCCTCACTAGCAGAGTTGTTAACATCTATATTTCTACAGTCGTCTGTTCAAGGGAATATAAGCTTTTGTTATCCTGTTTTTCAAAATTCTTCCAACCTCTGTCCATTGCCCAATCCCGAAGTCACCTCCACATTTGTAAGTTGTTCGTTAGAGGAATACCTCTAGAAAACAAGATTTGCATTAATTTCTTTTGCTGAAGTAACAATTCTTCACAAACATAGTGACTTACAGGAAAGACACATTTATTTTCTTATGGTTCTGGAGGTCAGATGTCTGAAATGAGTTTCACTGAGCTAAAATCAAAGTGTTGACCAGGGCTGCATTTCCTCCTGGAGGCTCTAGAGGAAATTTCATATTCTAGCCTTTTTCTAGCTTCTAGAGACTGCCTGCATTCCTTGGTTTTGGCCCCTTCCATCTTCACAGCCAGCAATAAGCCAGTGACATTTTCTCATGATGCTACCTCTCTGGTTCTACTGGTCTTGCCTCTCTCTTTCCCTTTTAGGACCCTCGTTATTACATTGGGCCCACGCAGATAATTTAGGTTAATCTCTTTATTCTTAGGTCGGCTGTTTAGCAATCTTAATTTTTCTTTACTGTGAAACATGTTCACAGGTTCTGGGAGCTAGGAAGTGGGCATTTTCGGGGAGCCATTATTCCACTTACCACAACATTAATCATGACATAATTGAATGCAGTTCCAGGAATATGATAATGCCATAACCAGATTACATTGTGTTCAAGAATGGATGGATGGTTAGGAAGGGAAGACGGACTCACTTAAAAGAAATATGATGAATAAGAAATAAATAAAAAAATTAGAGATGGGGGAAACATGTAAAACAGTAGTTTCTTTTTTCTTTTTTATTATTAAGATTAGTGATACCTCATCGTGGCCATCGGGCTGTAGGTAGCTGGTTTGTGGAAGTCTGATAAATATGGATGATATCCAAACTTTTAACTGAAAGAATGAGTTTTTTTTTTTTTGAAAATCATAGCAAGAATCAATATATGTATCAAATAGCATATCAGCCGGCTTCCTTGCCCTTATTTTATTCATGTTTCTTCACTTCTTATGGATTAGAAGTGAATGTGTTAAAGACACCCTATCCTGGTACATGTTAAACATGAGAAAAATAATATCATAGCATAGCAATTAAGAAAACAGGCTCTGCAGTAAGTTTCTTTCCAAATGATATCACAACACGTTCACCAGAAAGAATGATATTAAAAAGACTGATATTATCAAGCATTAGTATACGCGCAGAGCCACTGGGACTCTCATACACTGCTGATGGGAAAGTAAATTGATAAAACTATATTTGAAAAGAGGTTGAAACTCTTTCAAACAATTTACAAAATTAATTTGCTGAACAAATTTAGAATTCTATTCCTAGGTATGTACCTGAGAGAAATGAATTTTATATATAAAAATATATATATGTTACATATATATATATCTCAACTAAAAATATGAATGATGGTTGTATCAATTTTATTTATAATTGCTCAGTCTGGAAGCAATTAAAATGTACATCAAAAGAAGATAGATAAATTGTTTTACATTCATACATTTATACAACAAAATACTATACAGAATTAATCACTGTTATGCACAACATGAAGGAATGGAACAAATATAATATTGAGTGAAAGTAGCCAGATCAAAATAATGCTTATTGTACCATTCCATTTATATAAAGCTCTAAAACAAGCCAATCAACAATTTTAGAAGTCCAGATAGCGGTAAACTTTGGGAAGGAGAGTAGTAGTGATTGGCATGTAATACGAGGGGCAAGGAGGGTCTATGCAGGAGCTCAAGTTCTATTTCTAAACATGGGTGTTTATTACACCAGTATTTTCACTTTGCCAAATTTTGTCAAGCTATATACTTCGGATTTGTGCACTTTTCAGTTTGGTACATGAATAAACCAGAAAACTGACATAAAACAGTGTAATAAGTAGTCTCAGAGCAATGAGGAAGGAAGTAAAGGATGGTTGTTCCTGCTTGATGGGAAAATGCCCAGGGTATCTGGTATGGGAGATGAGTGCAGATGGCCAGACTAAAAAGACAAAAAGCAAACAGACAAGCAGAAAAGCATAATTGCCAACTTCAAGACTAAAAAGAATTAACAATATTCAAAGAAATTTTCAAAATATGTCTGTAGCTGATTGCTCATATACTTTATTGAAATGGGAGAATAGAAATGAGAAAACCAATGCGCTTGTAAAGTAAGTGTTATTTTAGCCTACAAACTTACAAAATTTCAAAATGAGCATTAGAATTCCAAAGAAGTTTTGATGCAACTAAATATAAGTTGTCATGTGCACAGATGTTACTGCAGTTTTACCCTATATTAACTATAATTTCAGCTTGTGATTTTTCTCCTCTTCAAGCAAAGGCTATGATCCCAAATGAAATGCCAGATGGCAAAAAAGGTTGTATCATATACTCTGGAAACCAAATCCAAAAACTTTGAGGATTTTGTTCAATGAGCCATTGTTACATTTGGCCTAGATTATTTAAATATTAAGCATGATGTAAAACCCAGATGAGAATTATTTTGAAAATCATGTTACTTTATATGTAATTTCTAAATATACAATAATTTTTCTAATTCCCCAGGTTGTTTTGCTTTTAATTTACTGTGATTGCTACATAACCATTCATTTCATCTTTTTTACCTATACTTAAATGCCGAAATAATCATTGAGTTAAGCACTGGATCATTCCACAGTGTCTACCTTTTGACTTCAACTGGCCCTAAAAAATATTTAGTTTTAAGTATATTTTGTTAAGAAATTTGGCAGTTGATGAATATCGAAATTTTACTAGAATCTCTATGGAAAGCCAGTTTTTAGCTCTGCCAAATATAAAATGATGAATTAATTTAGAAATTTAAATGTCTCCATCCAATTTAAAATAATAAATCCCTTCTACTTCCTAGCAGGGGGGAACTGACCATTTATAAAGACTCTTGATAACTGAGAACATATCGAACTGGAGTATGTTCCATGCAAACCTGAAATGCTTATTTTTATTGAAGGTGTATTGCAAAACACCATTCCAAACAGCATTTTCTCTTCTGAAGTAAAAATAAACCCAATCGTGAATGTTTTGTTTTAAAAATAACTTCTTTTGTAAAAGCAAACATGGAAAGTAACAAAACTGGTACTGACCAAAGAATAGCTCATTTTTTAAAACCTATGATTTCTATATAAAAAAGCATTGTTGTATTTTATAAAAAAAAAATCATTAAAAAATTTGAGTCTGTATTCTTAGTTCATCGTTAACTAACTCTGATCTTGACTAGAACAGCAAAAATTTTTGATATTCTATCTCCTCCTCTGATAGGCATCTACATTTAATATAAATAATCCTCATGATCCTACTTATCTCCAAAAGTTAATGAGTTTCCTTGAAAATTCAAGAAAAATATGCTTTTATGTATTCTTTCTTTTCAAACTTATTTATGTTACTTAAACATTGCAAGTAACCAGGTCACTGATTTTCATGTGTTTTAGCAGCAGATATCATGCCTCAAATTAAATCTTATTAAAAAGCAAAAAAAAAAAAAAATAAGTAAATGTTGTGTTGCTCCTGTTAAAGGGGTTGAGAAGCTTCAGGTCCGTTATAGCTTCTTGATTTTTTTCTCTTGACTCCTAAATAGGACTTTCCAGAATCTCTAAGGCTCCTTAGAATATAGTTTAAAAATTGCTACAGTAGACAAATTAAGAATAAATGTTTTGGACTCCAGAATTATGTTATAGGAACTGAGAATATGGTACTCTATTACCTATTGTACACTTTACAATTTTTAGAGAATGATTATATATGCCTTTCTTGTCTTTTGCTTATCACTAACCAAAATAATTAGCCTCATATATCAAGTACAATAAACCCCCCTAATAACTTCATAAATGTGCTGCCTAAATTAGATCTCAGTTTAATTAACTCAACTATGACAAATCTTATTTTCAAATATGACTTCTTCAAATATTTTCACTTTTTCAAATATGAAAATCATAAACTACCAGAATTATGATATATTTTATCAATGCAGATAATATAAAATTTAACCTAATTATTATAATTATTAATGCAATTATATATAATGAAGCAAATCTTTGATAGTAATTTGGCATTCAAAGCACTATTTCTGCCTTAATAGTATGATCTTTTACACCAAACTTCCATGATTAACAATCATTGAGTAATGCCTATACTATGCGGTACATATGCAAAAATGATAAAGAAGACAGTAAAAGCAGGCATTAAGCAATACAAAAGGTCTTTTGATATGTGACCTTGCTTTGCTATATGAGCCACATGTAATTTTGAAGGTAAAAGTCAGCTGTATAGAGATAGGAAAAAATTGATAAAATATACTAAACAGATTTTCTAAAGTAATGTGGCAGGAAATTTAAAATGGCATACATTATCTAAGTCAAATAAATTAGACATCCTTTATTATTTCATGTAAAATGTTTAAAAAGACAGCATAGGTATGTTCAATATATTGTGTTAGTTTGCTAAGGTTGTCTTCACACAGCACAACTAGGTAAATAAAAAATAGAAATATATTGTCTCACAGATCTGGAGACTAGACGTCCAAGATCAAGGTTTCAACAGGGTTGGTTCCTTCTGAGGGCTATGTGTGAAACACCTGTTCCATGTATCTCTTTGAACTTCTGGTGGTTTGCTGTCAATATTTGGCATTCCTTGGCCTCTACTTCCTCATCCTGATCTTTGCCTTCTTTCGCCCTCACATGACATTCTCCCTGTACGTGTATCTATGTCCAAATTTCCCCTTTTCATAAGGACATCAATCATATTGGATTAGGGACCCACCCCACTTGAGTATGATCTCACCCCTTAAATATATCTGCAAGGACCTTGTTTCTAAATAAGGCCATATTGTGAGATACTAGAGGTTAAGATTTAACATATAAATTTTGGAAGGACACATCAACCCATCACCCGAGTTGAGTTTCAGCCAGATGTGGCAATAATAAAATTATGAGAGAAGGAAGCACAGGAAATTAATAAATACCAGAAGAAAGCAAAATAATGTTTTTGAAGGCATTTATCTTCCTGGTTGTAATCTTCTGGCTTGTAATTGCAAATCATAAGGAAATAATAACATACCTGAAGAAAATAATGTAGTGAGCTAGTGATCAGAAAATACAAGAGTAAAAGTAGGACTCAGGAGTATCTAGTCCATACCAGAACCATGTTGAGCTCAATGTGAGAGCAAGTACTGCCATCATCTGTTATGGCCAGTAAAGGGGAGCTGGACATTGCAACCATATCATTTAGTAAGCCTACATCAGAAGATTTTGAGCAGTGAAGTCACTACTTCTTGGCATGGGACCACAGTGGAACTCTACAGAAGACACAGTAACCTGAGACTTATCATTAGGGAAGCAAATTGTCAAGGAAAAATTTAAACTTGAGTGCAGATGTCTAAGCAACCCACAAAGGAAACCAGAGGAAACTTAACTCATTATAGGGGATTCAATGAACAAAGATTTGCAATGATTAAGAGAAGGTAATTTGAATTAAATAGACAATCTTTATGGCAAGCGTAGAAAAATATTGTAGTTTAGTATCTGGACTCTGAGAAAATATAAAGAAAATGTGAGTGTATGAAAGAAACCTAGAAAGGTGAGAGTGTAGACAAATAGTCATAATCAGAACTGAGAATTAATGGCTAGAAAAAATTATGAACTCATTTGTGTTGTTTATAGTGAGCTCTCAGAGAGATCTATAAAATTTAGTAGTTGAAATTGAATATTAAGTTCAGCTTATGTTAGTTGGTTATACTAACATATCTTTTATATTTGAGTCATTTACTATTAATATGTTAATTAATATGCAGTTTTTCCATAGTGAGGGTTATGTGTCAGTTATTATAATATATGCTAAAATACAAAGGTGAGTAAGACAGAGATCCTGTCCTCAAAATGCTCACAGTCTGATAGGAGAGAGAGAGCTTGAAAAACGAAGGGCTGAATGCTAACACTGAGTAATACAGGATTTCAGGAAACCATGGAAATAGTAGCTTAAAGAGTAAATCTCATTTACTTTACTGCTTAAGGAACATGTGCATTTTTCAAACCAAAGAAGGTAGAAAACACTTTTTCAGGTGCTAAATACCAAACATGGTACAGATGCTCTACCTGTGCCTGCTGATGAGATTAATAGCAAACTAAGATCCCTGGGCCAGTATGTGCTGTTGCTAAATCTGACAATTTTTGGATCCCTTAAATTTACTTAACCAGTATCCATAAAAGCATCTAGCCCCAATTAGAAATAGCAATTTACACATCATTTAAAACTTAATATGGGGCACATCTTTTCCAGATGATGTTGACCAGTTTCATTTTTGTCACTTACATAGTGACTACCAATTTCTTTGGGCAAATCCATAGAGTAAATGTTTGTATTAATCTAGTAATTCTCCAGATAGCCAAAAAGCTATACTCCTGCAGACTAAAAGAAGGAACATGTAACTCTGTTAATTAGGTAAACTAAATATGCTATAACAAATTTCTTAAAATCCTATACTTTCTTTTCTAATAAAATTTTGAGTGGCTCTTGTCCTTCCTATTATCAACAGATGCAAGTTTCCGGGAAGGCTGTTGAGGAAACGCAGTTGTGAGAGCTTCTGCAGCCTAAGCTATCAGACTGACTCTTCATCCTAAACACATTCTTTTTCTGCATTAATCTATAAAATGGGAATAATAATAATAAAACAGCAATATAATGCAATATAAAGTGTATGAAAGTTGAATTAAATTACATATGTAAAGCTCTTAGAACAATGCCTGGCACAAAGGAGGCCTATAAAAGAATTAAATTGTATTATTATTCTTAGAATTGCTTAGTAGCATAAATGGCACATTGGCCCTTGCAAAGATCAAAGCCTGATTTCCTGTGATTATTAATGTCAAAAGGATCATACTGAAAGTGGTAACCAATATATGGTCACTGAAATTTTACTTTTGATTCATGCTTCCAAATTAATTTCATTTTAGTCACCTGGTCATAATCTGGGTATATAAAAATGGATATTTAAATATTGTTTAAACATCAGTAACAAGCATATTATGATATCAGAGAGAGATTCTTACTCCAAACTAAAAGAAGTTAAAAATGTTTATATTTAAGAAAACCAATATTTTTAGTTAAAAAGCAAATACATGGCCATCATTTTAATGTAAATGTATAAATGTTGGGCATTGACTTCCCTGAGGTATCTATTTCTTTAAGTAATCAGTGCATCAGTTTCCTCATCCATGAAACAGAAATAGCACTTGCTTTATGGAAGCATCCTAAGGTTAAAATGAATACAAATTGACTCATATAAAAAATATATATTCAGAATCAAGGAGGTGAGCTGATTTAGTACATTGTTAAGAGTATGGGTTCATTGTCAATGAATTGTTTAAAATTTGTCTCTGCTTTTTGTTATACTTAACATTGGCAAGTTATTTAACGTCTCTGAAACCAAGTTTTTTGCAATAATAATCACTACCATCATGGATCTCATAAAAGCAATTTAATGAGCTGTGGCTTTTTTTCCAATTATGAATGAAATAGCAAAAGCTGCATAATTTTGGCAAAGTACATAAAAGTTTTAATAAGATTCAGAATTTTAAAATGCTTCTAAGCATTTGAATTATGAAATACACAATGAACTCACACATATACATACACGTTTTGAAATAGACTATTTTCTGTTTGTCCTTTAGTTATAAAATTTTTTAATTTTTTTGGCTACTAAGTTTGAAAAGGAGGAAAAGAGTTGAGTATTAGAAAAACAAAATATAGTTGTCTACATTAGAAGTTAATGTTAGTTTATTATGAAAACCTGAGTTATCACTGCAAGTCTTCAGGATTTTTGCCTTACATTGCTTATAAAACAAAAATGACAGGATTAATTTCTTCTTCTCCCAGATTCAAATGGTAATAAAATTATTTTTATACTACTTTGATCCTAACAAAATTCAAACTGAAAGATACAAAAGTATGTAATTTCGTATCCAAGATACACAAGTATGACTGTTTATCATAAATGTAATAACTTTTTATCAGGTAACTGAGAAGAAGTAAAATTTTATTGCATAAGTATTATTGCAGTATGGTTACTTCATTTCACAACCTATCTTTTGAAATTTCATACATCTCCCCTGGATTTTTGAAATTTTCTTAAAATTTATAGTGCATCAATAACATGAATCAATTCAGGGCTGTTGGGTAGTGGTCTTGTTTTGCTTTTCCTTTTGTGTGAAGTGATGGAATAATGCGGTAGATCACTCGCTTCGACATGTATGACTACTTTAACTTAATAAACACCATCTGGAGGAATAGAAACCGGAACATTTGCATACATCTGGGCATAAATAACATGTTGCTGTAAAAATGATTAATAATTGTATTTAGGAGGCCACAATTAACTATATTTACATCTTGGTGCCAGTAGGGGGGGCATGAAAATGAATATTTATCATTCCTACCTTTCCT
The DNA here is from genome assembly GCA_963575035.1 of Avahi laniger. Classification (NCBI taxonomy): domain Eukaryota; kingdom Metazoa; phylum Chordata; class Mammalia; order Primates; family Indriidae; genus Avahi; species Avahi laniger. The sequence goes on along the minus strand of CAUYSK010113079.1, from coordinate 6,250 downwards.
TAATTTAAAAAGGCTATTAACTAATGTAACCTATGTGAGCAGTATTTCTGAAAAGTTTAATGTAAAAAATGGATGTTTTCCTTCGTTCATTCTCTGTGGTAGAGGGTACGAAAACACATTAGATGATTTATTTTTAAAAACCGCTTTAAATCCAGTTTTTATGTATATATTTTTGATGAAAAGGAAATAAACACTTTTTTATGGTGAAAGGAGTCAACGTATTTTCTACTAAGATCTATACAGCCCTGAGACTATAGTCAATCTCAAGTAGACTTTCGGAAATAAAACTGTGTATTATTTTTCTGTAATTCTCTCCAAGTCTAAAAAAAGTATGGACACTTTGCTTTAAATAATTCATCCACACCAGAGTCTTCACGAGAAAACTTTTGATTCTACACATCTGACAAAGTAGAGAAATGATGAGATGATTCATTTTAAAGTACTACAAATAACACTTTATAGAGCCTTTTGAAAACATTCCCATTCACCAACCCTTTTTCAAAGAAAATAATTAGAATCAAAATAACTTTTTTTCCATTACTAACCATGAAGTCTCAAAAGCATATTTTTCCTTTTTCCTCTTTCTCCCTCCTCCCCCTATCTCACACACACACACATACACTCTCTCACACACACAAAAACCAAAATCACAAGATATATAATTTTAACGTAAATGAGATACTAGATCAGGAAATGCTTTGAACAAATTTATTTCTGTAATACCACATTATTTTCTCTATTCATGTTTCTTTTAGTATGATTAGAAGGAATAGCATTTAGGGTAGGCATATTATATGTCAGTATTGTTGTGTTTTACATGTACTACCAGTATTTCTCAAAATTTAGTATATACACAAAACACATGGGGATTGCATATAAATGCAGACTCAGAATAAAAAAAGAAGGAAGCAGTGAAATCGTTTTTTTTTTTTTTTAATAAAAGAAGTATGAATGGTTTCCTTCACAGTTACTTGGTTGAGCATTCAAAGAGTAGAGAGAAATCCTTGGAAATGTGAATAATGCTCACACAGGAAGGACTATTGTCCTTCTATCGGTGTAACCATAATTGGGGTCAAAACTCAAAACCACTTTTTTTTAAACAAGAAAAAAAAATGCTGAGATTACATATCCTCATAACTGCCTCAGCTCAGAATTTAAATATGATATTTAAATTTTACCTCCTCTGTCCTGTGTCTTTTGTAGACACAAAAATGAATAATAGTGGTAATGATGGAAGAAAGAAGGAGAATGTCTAAAGAAATTCACACATATTGTCAGCACAAATGAGAAGACCTAGATATAGCTTTACAATGTCTAAGTTTGCTATTCTAGACATTCAATTTTGATATTGTTAGCTTTAAATAATTTTATTATCCTAAAAATCCACTAGAAGCACACATTGAGAAAGTGTTTTATTTAAATTGTATTAAATTTCAATTTATTTGACTATATACAAAACCAAAAATAAAATGTAGTATTATTAATAGATATGTTTCTCACAGTTATGAGTATATATATTTTTTTCGATTAACAATTACCGAACATCACTACCCAATAATCCCTTGGAATTGGTGAAATATACGGAAAATAGAAGGACAAATTAGTGAGCCCGATATCACTGAAAGATTTAAAGACAACTAGATTGTTAAAAATGCAGATCTGGGAAAATGGCCAATGTTAATGGAAGAAAGAATTTACTGTGTCAATGTGAAAGTCTAAAGGGAGGTCATCCATTCAGAACTTGGCCCTATAAACTGCACTGTATATTGTAATTTTACCACCATACAAAAGAGGTTTATATAATGGAGACATTAGCATCCAAATTTAGAATTCTAAAACACTTAATGTAATTTATTAGAAATATGATCATGAATTTTTTAAAAAACATTTTTCTTCACATTACAATGAACACTAACTTAGAATACAAACCTTATTAAATAATGCTTGCATATGTTGTTTTTTCCCTTTAAGTGAGCATGGAGATTTTGGCATTATGTTTATCAAAAAATATTTGAAATTCTTTCAAATATTGGAAAATACTGATGATTCCTCAGTTTACTTATTCTGTTAAGAGTTTTGACAATCAAATAGTACATTAAATGGATCATATATTTAGTTTTGTTTGATGTATTGCTAGAAATATATTTTCAGAAGAATTCTGTAGCCTATAAATATTTATGATCAATAAAGAAATTCTTGTTAGGTTAAAGCAAACAATGTTAAATAGCCTCTATATTTTTGCAATGCACTGAATACATACAACAATTTTGAGAAGCAGATGTTTCCTATCTATTTGAAAATTACTTCCTGAAGTATTCCACATTCCTTTAGGATCATATAGGAAAAGGAATTTTAAGTCTCAAACAGATACCACAATTTTTCTTCTGTAGCTTTATTCACTCTTCAAATACTTACTTTGTTTTAAAACCAAACCTAACAGAAGTTAGCTCAATGAAAATGCAATAAAAAAAATAATAACTGCAAATGAAACTGTAAAACGAGGGAAGGCAACTCTATGTAAGTAATGATTTATATCTCCAGAAATTTTCAAGTAAAGTTTGTCTGTCAGTGATGCTACAGAAGAGATTTCTGAAAAGTGGGAGAAGGGAAGAAATGAAATCCAAGTAGAGTGACAGATGATTTATCATTTAAATTGGGAAAAGTGAAAAAGAGTGAATGGTACAAAATTAATAGTTATTATGGGCAATGATTATAAACTCAAACTCCTTCAGGCAAAAAAAAAAAAAAAAACAGCCATATGGTTACCCAAATTCTAAAGTCCCTTTCAATCTTATTATTTAGAGATCAAGACTTGTGATATATAACAACATTATTCCAGAAAGTTTTAATTAGGTTTTATGGAGACTAGCATGAATTTTTTCTCTAATGGATAGACAAGTCATGGTTTTGGCAGAAAAGTCTACAGACCGACTCTGGACCTCCATCTTTGATGTCATTACATAAGACTGAAAAACTGATAAACTGGTATTGGAAAATAAAATAATAAAATAATAATAGTGTTAAAAAACAATTAAAATGGGACCTAGCTCCAAAATACCATATCCCAAGATTCCAAAGCATATCCATAATTAAGTTATCAAATTAGTACAGTTGTAGATGATCCTTCTAAAAATTTAGGGAAAAATCAAATTCGTGTAACTAAGAAACAAGTATAATTTGTACATAGTAGACAATAAAGGAACTAAGGAAATAGGGGGAAATATGCCAATAATCAGAAGGTCTTAATTGCTTAAGAAACATTATTACCCTGTGCTATCAGCTGGAAAGAGTGCTGCAGGCCACCCAATTTCTTCTTGATTCATTGGCCTCAAGAGGTAACTCTGCAATCGTTCTCATCATTTGATAAGAAAGCATAAGCTTGTAAAGCAGAAATTCCATTAGTCTCGTCTCAGAACTGTAGTGCCTTTAAGGAAGTACCCAACAGGGATGCATACTTTTATTGAAGCCTCTTCAAAATAGCTAAGGGCAGAGAAGAGGCTGAGATGAAAAGAGATCAAAAAAATGACATGCAGAAAAAAAGAATCTCGCTTGTACAGATACCCCTTTATTTTAATCATTAAAGGATAGCATCAGAAATCAAGGCCTTTGTTTTCTAGTGTTTTGGGTTCTGAGTAGAAGGCAAGAAAAATGTTTAACCTTTTTATTCTCAGATGCTCTAAAATTAAAGCATTTCAAGATCTTCTACCACTTTTTGAGAAATGTTTGTTTCTTTGAAAAAATGTGGCAATAAATGTGAAATAGTACCAATAAAAGTAATTTATAAAATTGTTAAAACAATAATTTCTTTTCAAATAATCATAGCATCTTAAATATCTAAAAATTTATCACACACATTTACAAGAAACTAAAGTGGTTTTATGAATTACGGGGAAAGTTTCATTGTAAGTTCCATAGTCACATCCGTTATAATAGGCTCAGCCTCAATAGGTTAACTACTTTTGAAAGGCTGGTTATCAACCAACTAATTCAGTTGTTTCTTATTCCTGTCTACTTTTACAAGCAAAGGGGAGGTATATAATATAGATTTCTTATTCCAGAAATTCTAGTTGTTTTTCATAACCTCCCAATTTTAATTTTACATCTTGGACATTTCTCCTGGCTACTTACTTTCTTTGAATTTTTATCTGTAGCTGAGAACATTATGTTTTTGCTTACAAGGCCAACTGCAAACTTTTACTGTGTCTGTTTCTGGGCAATGGTTACAGTATTCACTAATGACACTTCTTTTCCTCCATAGTAACCAATACGTCTGTAGAGACGTTACTCTCTTCTCAGTGCTTCTCGGGTTACTAACCTAATTCCAGTAACTTGGTCTTTCTCTCTTGAAGGTAAAGCTATTGATTAATCAATGTTTTTGTCTTGGCTGAGAGTAAAATTAAACCAAGAACATTTTCAGATGCATGTCTCAATCTCTTCAACTCAGCAATGTGTTTACTGCCCTCATGAAAATTATAATCCAGTGGGGTAAAGGATATTAAATAATTATATAAGGAATTACTTAAAGATTATAGAATTAGTGTTTTATTTAGAATAAGTATATAAATAAAAAGTAAATAATGTTTGTATGAAGCAAAACATAAATTTCCTGAAGAAGTGATGTATAGAGTGCAAGCTGGAGGAGAAGTGGATCCTGGTCAAACAAAGAGAGAGGAATACAGAGAAGCTGAGCAAAGATTCCCAGCTAGGAGATAAACAATGAGTTCAACAAATACATGAAAGTTCAGTGTGGCAATTTGAAAGTTTATGCTGTTACTCACATACCACTCTTACCCCATTACATTTTACAAATGCTGACATGTATTTAAAGAAGCAGTTGTATATTTTAGTAGATTAAACGACATATTCTTTTCTACCTTTTGAACAAGGGTGTTACATATTTTACACTTGACTTGGCAAATTAGGTAGACTGCCCTGACACCTAAAAATGTGTAGAAAATGAACTGGACAAATTCTAAGTGTAGAGTCAGGAAGAATATCCCAAAATCCCCAATGCCGCTCTTTCTAAAAGAAGGCTGGAAGCTTCAATTTCCTCTGGCCTTTGGATCTTACCTACCAGAGCATATGCAGATTAACACCACCTTTTAGGGCCTTGTTAGAACTTTTCTAGTTCTAGTTCCCTAGATTTCCTACACACCAACATTTTCCAATCAGTGTGGTCATTTATTTGCATGATAATTCTCAAAATAATATTTCAAATAATTCTCAAAAAATTCAAAATAATAGTTCTCAAAATGTATTTTATAAAAGAAGTTGTATGATATTCAAATTGAATACAACAGAATTGAATTTTAACATTAAGAAGAAAAGGCATATTTAAAAGATTAGGGAGGGAGAGTTTATGATATAGAAATAGATGCCACAGGTGTAGAATCCATTTGTAAATTTTATTTGCATATTAAGAGGCCAGAGAGATAACATTAAAAGCTAAAAGATGATATTGCTTAGAATGATGACTGTATATTTGTAGAAACTTCATGTTTTAAGATGAATAGTAGAAATGCCGTTCTATTTGACAAACATTTTTACATATATCTCTTCTTGCTATGAGATGAGAAAAGAAAAATGACTTTCTAGGTTCCAGAAGCCAGATATTTTGACATCTCTTATAAATTGATGTCTGGCATGTTTTATAAATTGCTTGAGAGTCTACATTCTAAAATCAAATATAGTTTTAATTAATCATGCATTTGCTTTACTCCAAATCTTCCCTAAGCCTATAAATATCAGAAGTTACATAATAAAATGTGCATTACTGTTCCAACAAGCCTTTTTCTAAATAAAAATTGTTTCTAGATTGTGTCAATGATGGACTACAAAGCAAGCTACAGCATATGTAGGATGTGTTATAAACCAATGTTCGTGAAAATTGTTCATTTTCTATTCCAATTCCCAAAGCCAAGGTATGGCCTCCCTCTACTTTTTTTTTCTTTTCAGAACAATGAAACAAGGTATAATGATTATTTTGTGATTGAAATTCAAGGAAAGAAACATTACATTATGGAGAAGATAGTATGTAGAAGCAAGGGAAAAATCATGAGTAAAAAGAATATTAGAAGAAATGCTAATAAAATAAGAAAAAAAGAACATGTCACACCCTTTTTTTTTTTTTTTTTTTGAGACAGAGTCTCACGGTGTTGCCCGGGCTAGAGTGCCGTGGCGTCATCCTAGCTCACAGCAACCTCAAACTCCTGGGCTCAAGCGATCCTCCTTGTCTCAGCCGCCCGAGTAG
>CAUYSK010113078.1:0-22585 GCA_963575035.1 Avahi laniger | reverse complement strand
TATATTTTTAGTTGTCCGATTAATTTCTTTCTATTTTTGGTAGAGACGAGGTCTCGCTCTTGCTCAGGCTGGTTTCGAACTCCTAAGCTCAAACAATCCGCCCGCCTTGGCCTCCCAGAGTGCTAGGATTACAGGTGTGAGCCACCGCGCCTGGCCTGTTTCTAGCTTTTTGAAACGGTGCTTAGATCACTTTGTAAGACTATTTTTTAGGCAGAAAGTATAGGAATGGAATTAAAACTTTAAAAATAATATGTACATTGAAATCTGCAAACTTTCTATTAAAATATGGCTTTGGGTACATGTCACAAGTTCTAATCCATTGTATTTTCATTATCATTCAATTAAAAACCTTTTCTGATTTGTGTTTTCTACTTTGACCTAGGGATTATTTATGAGTATATTGCTTTATTCTCAAACATTCGATGATTTTGAAATTCTTTTAAAAAATTACTTTTAATTTCACTAGAATTAGAAAACATATTTTGCATGACTTTAGACTTTTGGCATTTAGTAAGACTTGATTTACAGACCTGCATATATCATTTTTTAAAGCATTATTTGTATACTTGAATGTATATTTTGTTGTTGGTACAACATAGGTAAATTGGTTAAGTTTATTAATTGTGTGATTAAATCTTATATGTTCTTACTGATTTTTAAAATTTGCTTGCGGCGTGAGTTATTGGGAAAGACATGTTTAAATTTCCCAGTGTGATTGTGGTTTCACCTGTTTCTCCTTTTAGTTTTGTCATTTTTTGCTTTATGTATTTGGAGGTATGTCATTTGGCACAAGTACATTTAGAATTGTTATATCTTCCTAGTGGATTGAACCTTTCTTATTATGAAATGTCTTTTTTATTTCCAGTAATGTACCTTGCTTTTAAAATCTACTCTTCCTGATACTAGTAAGAAACACCATCTTTATTTTAGTCAGTATTTGTATATATGTTTTTACATTTTTTTTACTTTTACACATTTTCTGTCTCTATAGATAAAGTATCTTTTTTATGTGAAAATTTTCATTCTGACAAACTTTGTCTTTTAATTGGAATGTTTAAGTTAGCTTATTTAACTTAATTACTGATAAATTTGGACATTAAACCATCCACTTATTTTTGTCCTATCTGTTTTATTTCACTTTTACTGTCTTTTGCATTAATTTTTAATATTATGTTTTCTCCCCTACATTAGCTTGTTAGTTTATTGTTTTTTACTATTCTTTTAGTGGTTAACCTAAGATTATAACTTAAGAAAGTCTATTATAAATTAGTACTTTTACCATTTCCCAGTCAATGCAAAAACCTTGAAACATTTAGTTTATGTAACTACACTTATCCCCTCCCATCTTTTTGCAGTTGTTTTTGTGTACATTTGTCCCTCGGTACACACAGGGGATTGGCTCCCAGACTCCTGCCTATATTTAGATCCACGCATACTCATCCTGCAGTTGGCCCTGAGGAACCCATGTATGTGAAAAGCTGACCCTCCGTATATGCGGGTTTTGTATCCTGAGAACACTGTTTGTTTTTTTTTTTTAAGACTAGTCAAGTGCAGTAGTGAGGAGGGGGGTTATGTAGTAGAACAAGGAGTTCGATCTGTAACTGACTGTGAACAATCAAGTGAGATAACTCACTACCTTTGAACCAGCCAATACTGTATTTTTTGATCCACATTTGGTTGGGAAAAAAAAATCCACATATAAGTGGACCTGCCCAGTTCAATCTCATGTTGCTCAAAAGTAAACTGTATTTCGTTTTTATATATGGTCATATGCATTTTAAACTCTGTCAGGTGTTATTTTTTTATGCACTGTATATTCATAGCTTATTAATTCATTTACTTACATAGTCTCTCTTTCTATTATTCTTCATACCACACTGTGTCTCTGTATGTCTTTTATATGACATCATTTATTTTGCCTGAAGAACTCCTTGTGGTATTTCCTTTAAAACAAGTCAACTGCTGACAAATTCTATTAGTTTTAGGATCTTTGAAAATATCCTTGTTTTGCCTTTATTTTTAGTGATTCTATAATTCTAGCTGCTCAATCACTTACTTCCTGCCCACCCTATTTAAAATATTTATTCCTGTCCTCTTGGTCCACACTATCTGCCTTCCCTGCTCTCTTTTACCTGTATACTTATTACCATTTTTCTTATTATATATTTTGTTTACTTAGCTTAGTATTGATTTTAGGAGAGAGGTCTCACCACAGGCCTCTGTTATTGACAGTTCGGACCTTTAACAGCAACAATAGTTAGGTTATCTTTGGATAGTTGCTGTTGGATCCATGAAGAACTTCCATCCCTACCACCACAGCTATTTCATTTACAAGGCTATTGTGTTAACAGTGGAGTAGATGACAACAAAGCCTAGCTGAAGTCAACTGAACTGGCCAAGTCACTTTGTCTGTATTATTGTTCATTGCCTCTTTTAAGGTTGAGGCTCTCTTGGATTAATGTGATACACAGAGCTTTATATTTGTCAGCTTTCATATGTCTGTCCACATGCATCTTCCCCACATCTCCTTATCTCAATCTCCTGATCTTTTATGGGGTTTATCTCTCATTTTCTGGAGAGCTTGTATCTCACCAATGTATGTGCTACTTTGTGCTCACTTGATTCAGTTAACGTGATGTCATTTAGACCATGGATCAACAGGAATTCCTTTGCATTGTCCAGATGGTCCAGATCCTTTGGAGCTATATTAAGACCAAGGGTAGGAAAATTAATATAGTCATGGTTCAGGCACATAAATGTATGCTGCTGTTGGTTGCAATGTGACTGTCAAGTGCTTTTTGGTCCTCCTTGTTAATAGGGGTAGAAAAATATGTTTTACCGGGTCAGTGACTGCATACCACTTACCTGAGAGAGACCAGTAATCCTGTCTTACATGCTGCCAAAGAGACCCCCTTGCTTTCACACTGTAGTCTTTAGTTGGTGATTTATCACTTTCAGTCTTTCATTGTTTTTTCTCCATTGCATTGACTGCTCCTAGCAACAGCTATTCAGTTCCCAGTCCTTTTAATTACTTCTCTGTACTTCACAAATGCCTGAAGTATCGCACCTGCCATGCCTTCTCTTTCACCAACAAAGTTTTAGCAATTATGATTGGACTGCTACAGCACGTTAGAGACTATGTACCACCAGTGATGGATTCCTCTTTGCTAGCCAGTCAGTGGTTTATATAGCTTCAAAATCCCGTTTTGGAGTTGACTTCATAAGACCACTTTTAGTGTCAACCCTCCTAGGTCAGGTTCCCCAGAAACACATTTTGAAATCTCACGATTTGCATGTAGGAAGTTTACTGGGGAGTGCTTCTGGGATCAACTGCTATGAGAGAGGGTACAAGGAAAATAGCATTAGGAAGATGGAGAAATTGAATCGGTATATAGTTGCAACAGCAGCAGCTGATCCCACAGGGAGATCTAAAGCTGAAATAACCCAAGATATTCCAGATTGAAGCACAGGGCTAGACCATTTTACTGCACATTGACCAGTTGTTGAATTTACACTACTTTGGGATGGTAGCATGACCTTGGGTGAGGCAGTTGCAACTCAGTGTACAACTCAGGGAAATTCCTGAGAGTTCAGCTATTAGCCATTCATCAGGCAAAATCCTGGAAGCTGAAAGAATGAATCCTTCATTTCTGAAGGGGGAGTTCTGGCTGGTACGCCACAGCATTCACTGTAGCCACAATGGCAAGATCAGTCTTAGTGGTGTAGTGAAAGTAGAAAGAATCCTATAGTGCTAGAGATTTAAAGGAGATGTGGAGGATTGAAAACTTGTTCAAAACAGCTTAGCTGTGGAGGGGAGGACAGAAAGAGGATAGTCAGTAGAAGTTCCTGAGGAGACTGGGAGGGATGGGGTCCAGGATATAGGTAGTATGATTTGCCTGGGGCAGGAAGAAATTCATTGCTACCATCGTAATTGAAGAAGAGAAGGAAGAGAGGAGTTCAGGAATAAATAAGTTTATAACATTAACCAGAGGAAGTTGAAGCAGTTCTTATTTGTTTCTTCTGGGAAAGAGCCAGAAGATTCAACGGTTGAAAGAGGGAGAGTTGGTTGGGTTGAAGGTGTAAGGTAAGTAGAGAAGATTTTAATAGATTGCAGTGAGAGTGGGAAGAGAAAGCTAACAGAATAGCCAGTGGGTGCTTTGGGCCCATTTGAGGTTGATGTTCCTGACTTTGTAGAATTATAAATTTGTACAGTTGTATAACTTTTTTTTCTGGCAGTTCTTAATATAGTAAAAGTATAGACATTATGCTCAGTGTCTTATCAGATAATTTTCTTTTTCTTTTCATATAGCCATCAGATCAAGTCACTACAGTACAGTAACACAGGAGACATGATTCTTGTTGTATCTGGAAGCTCTCAGGCCAAGGTGATTGACAGAGATGGTTTTGAAGTAATGGAATGTATAAAAGGAGACCAGTATATTGTGGACATGGCCAACACCAAGGTAAGATTAAACAGAACACTTTAATGAATTTAATTAATGCAGCACACATTTATTAACAACTTTGGTTTGCAATGTAATAATTTACCCCAAAAGTTAGTGTCTTAAAACAGTAACAATTTATTATTTCTCATAATTGTATGGATAGATGGGAAGGTTATTCTGCTTCATATAGTATTAGCCGGGTCACTGGGATGGCTGTAGGATCCAAAATGGGCTCAGACAGTTTATAGTTGGTGTTCTACCCCATGGCATCTCTCTCTCTCTCTCTCTTTGCTTCTTCCCCACTTCCAACTTCCACTCCTGCTCCTTTTGCTCTTTTTCTCATTCTTTCTCTCTTGCCACATGTCTAGTTTGGGCCTTTACACTGTATAGTGGTCTTAGTGGGATTTGACTTCTTGCTTGATTGCTAGGTTCTGTAGAGGAGGGACATGGGAACTGTAGATATCTTAACATCTACTTCAGGTCTTACACAGCATCACAGGGTCAGCCCACATTTGGGAAGGGGGAGGTAGACTCCACCATTTGATGGGTGAATGTCAAGTTCAAACTATAAAAGATCATGTGGGATAGGAGATATTGATGCAGCCATCTTTGGAAACACAATCTACCAGCTACTATGTGCTAGGCTTTAGGACAAAAAGGAAAGAGAGAGCCGGGTGCAGTGGTGTGCACCTATAGTCCCAGCTACTTGAGGGGTTGAGGCAAAAGGATCACTTAAGCCCAGTAGTTCAAGGCCATAGTGTGCTATGATCGTGCCTGTGAATAGCTACTGCCCTCTAGCCTGGGCAACATAGCAACACTCCATCTCTAAGAAAAAAAAGAAAAAAAAAAAAGGAAGGAAAGAGATCTTACCAATTTTTTTTATATAAAGATTTTTAATGGGATAATAATCTTTTAAAATTAATGTGTATTCCATTTCAGTTAATTGTAGCCACAACAGTGCTATAAAACGTATGGGTTGAAACAACAGTTACTTATTTTTGCTCACATGTTTGTGAGCTAACTGTTCTTGGCTGGACTTGGCTCCAAGCTGCAAATAGAGCCTAGGTCTTTTTCGTGTGTCTTTCTTCTTCCTCGGATCAGTGGACTACCTGAGAACGTATTTTTCTCATAGTGATAGCAGAAACACAAGGAAACTCAACTCTGGAAGTACATTTTAAGTCTTTGCACTAACATTCCATCAGGCAAAGCTATGGAATGTTATGTTAGCTACTCATGGCTATGGCTAACATCAGTAGAGTGGAGAAATATCCCTGGTCTCTAGTGGAAGAATTGTAGTGTCACGTAGTAGTACGTACAGGTATTGGGAGGGGTGATGGATTGGGAATAATAATACAGTCTCCCACAAACACATTAAACTGTGAGTAGATATGGTTGATGCACAATTTTGAACCTTCATTTTAGGGGCCCAGTTAATTTTTTCTATTTTTAGTAGAGACTATCTCGCTCTTGTTCAGGCTGGTTTCAAACTCCTGACCTCAAGTGATCTTCCCACCTTGTCCTCCCAGAGTGCTAGGATTATAGACATGAGCCACAGCACCCAGCCCCATTTTACATTTATTTTTTTATTTTTTTGTTTGTTTGTTTTTCTTTTTTTCGAGACAGGGTCTCACTGTGTTGCCTGGGCTAGAGTGTCGTGGCGTCAGCCTAGCTCATAGCAACGTCAAACTCCTGGGCTCGAGCGATCCTCCTGCCTCAGACTCCCAAGTAGATGGGACTATAGGCATGCACCATTATGCCCTGCTAATTTTATATGTATATTTTTAGTTGTCCAGCTAATTTGTTTCTATCTTTTAGTAGAGACGGTATCTCGATCTTACTCAGACTGGTCTCGAACTCCTGAGCTCAAATGATCTGCCTGCTTGGCCTCCCAGAGTGCTAGGATTACAGGCGTGAGCCACCGCACCTGGCCCCCATTTTACATTTTTGATATATGGGTTTATTACTGTAAACTTCCCTTTTAACACTGATTTTGCTCTATTCCATAGGTTTTTGTATGATGTGTTCCTATGTTCATTTATTTCAAAGAACTTTTGATTTCCTTCTTAATTTCTTTTTTGACCCATTGGTCATTTAGGATCATGTTGTTTAATTTCCGTATATTCCAAAGTTCCTCCTGTTGTTGATTTCTAGTTTAATTCCATTGTGGTCTGAGAAGATAGTTCATATCATTTTAAATATTTTTTATTTTTTGAGACAGGGTCTCTCTCTGTTGGCCAGGCTAGGGTTCAGTGGCATGATCATAGCTCACTGCAACCTCCAACTCCTGGGCTCAAGGCATCGTCCTGTCCCAGCCTCCTGAGTAGCCAGGACTATAAGCACATACCATGACACCTGTCCAATTTTTTAAATTTTTTGGTAGAGACTGGGTATTGCTATATCGTCCAGGCTGGTCTTGAATTCCTGGCCTCAAGCAATCCTCCCTCTCCAGCCTCCCAAAATGTTAAGATTACAGGCATAAGCCACTGTGCCTGGGCTGATTTCAATTTTTAAAAATTTATTGAGACCTGTTTTGTGGCCTAACATTTGGTCAATATGGAGAATGTTCCATGTGCTGAAGAGAAAAATGTGTATTCTGCAGCTCTTGGATGAGATGTTCTGTAAATATCTGTTAGGTGCATTTGGTCTAAAGTACAGTTTACATACAGTGTTTCTTTATAGATTTTCTGTCTAGATGATTGGTCTAAAGCTGAGAGTGGGCTGTTGAAGTCCCTAAGTATGTTATCATATTGGAGTCTATGTCTTTCTTTAGATCAAATAATATTTGCTTTATATATCTGGATGTTTTGGTCTTGGGTATATATTAATATAATCAGAATTATCATATCCTCTTGCTCAATTGATCCCTTTACCATTATATAATGGCCGTCTTTATCTCTTTTTACTGTTTTTGACTAAAGTGTATTTTATCTGCTATAAATATAGTTTACCCCTATGTGCTTTTGATTTCCATTGTGTGAAGTATCTTTTTCCATTTCTTTTTCCATTTCATAAGTGTCTATAGACACTTATAATCTATATGTGTCTTTACAGGGGGTGAAGTGAATTTCTTGTAGGCAGCAAACAACAAGCTCATTTTTTTTTTCAATCCATTAAGCCAATCTGTATCTTTGAAATGTAACATTTAATCCATTTGTATTTAATGTTATTTTTGATAGGTGAGGACTTATTGCTGTCATTTTGCTAATTGTCTTCTGGGTGTTTTGTATATCCTTTGTTCCTGTCTTTTTCACTTTGTGTTTATTGTGGTTTGTTGATTTACTCTAGTGGTAACATTTGAGTATTTTCTTTTCATTTATGTGTTTGCTCTGTCAGTTTTATGCTTTTATATGTTTTCACGATGGTAAATATTGTCCTTTAGCTTCCAGGTATAGGACTCCCATAAGCACTTCTTGTATGACCAGTCTGGTGGTGATGAATTCACTCAGTTTTTGCTTGTCTGGGGGAGATTTTATTTCTCCTTCATTTATCAAGAACAACTTTGTTGATCATAGTATTCTTGACTGACAGGGTTTTGTTTTTTTTTAATTTTTCTTTCAGCATTTTGAACATATTGTCCCATTCTCTCCTGGCCTATACATTTCTACTGAGAAATCTGCTGTTAGCTGTTGAAGATTTCTTTATATGTGACTAGATGACTAGATGCTTTTCTCTTGCTTTTTTTTTTTTTTTTTTTGAATTCTCTTTTTGTTTTTGACTTTTGACAATTTGACTATAATGTGCTGGGGAAAAGACCTTTTTGGATTACATATATTTAGAGATCTTTGAGCTTCCTGTATCTGGATGTCTAAATCTCTTGCTAGACCTGAGAAGTTTTTAGTTATTATTTTGTTAAACTGATTTTCTATGCTATCAATCTTCTTTTCACCTTTTGGCACATCAAAAATTTGTATATTTGGTCACTAGATTGTATCCCATACATCACATTGATTTTCTTTATTTTTAAAAATTATTTATTTACTTATTTATTTATTTGTTATCTGACTGGGTTATTTAGAAAGACCTGTCTTGAAGTTCTGAAATTCTTTCTTCTGCTTGATCTGGTTTATTTTTGAAGCTCTTGAGTGTACTTTTCATTTCATTAATGGAATTATTGAGTTCCAGGTTTTCGTTTGGTTCTTTTTTGATAATACCTGTACTTCTGGTGAATTTCTAATTTGTATCCTGAATTGTTTTTCTGATTTCTTTGTGTTGTTTATCTATGTTCTCCTGTATCTTACTGAGCTTCTTTAATGTTGTCATTTTGAATTCTTTTTCAGGCATGTCATAAATTTTTTTTTTCATTGGAATCTGTTGCTGGAGAATTAGCACGTTCCCTTGGAGATGTCATTTTTCCTTGCTTTTTACGTTTCTTTTGCCCTCGTATTGATATGTGTTCATCTTGAATCACAGCCGCTTTTTCCAGTTTTTTCAATTGGATTTGATAGGGGAAGACTTTTTCTTGTAGATGTGTCTATGGTGTTGGTTATGTAGGACACTTTAGCTTTGATTCTGGGTTCATGCAATAGCATAGTCTCCATATGACTTCTTTAGTTTTAAACTGCATCACTGGTGTCTGTGATTTCTTCAGATTTCCTCAGTGGCTTAGTCTATGGTTGTTAGTGGAGGCTGTGGTGAGGTTTTACTGGGGACAGAGATACCAGGAGGGCCAGTCTTTGGAGTGTGTTGTTGGCAGTGGTGGGCCAAGCGTCCCTGCCCTTGGACCCTTGGGCGACGTATCTGGACACCAGTGTTATTGGGTCTAGGTGGGCCAAATCTTGGCCCTCTAGGAAGCTTGCTTGTGTGTCAGTGGTAGGAACAGTGGATTGGGTGAGTGGATGAGTTCTCTGGCCCCTGAGTAGTGTGTGTGGCATGAGCAATGTTAGTAGTAGTAACAGGACAACCCCTGGGCTGTTGGGCCCCAGGGTGGGATGTAGTGGGGGCAGAGCTCTTGCTGTGCTACAGCTGCTTGCATCTTCGGGCAGCAGGTGTGGGACCCAGTGTGAGCTCCCTCTCTGGGGCAATGCTGTTGTTCAGACTCCAAGGGGTTCCTTGTACCAGTTTGAGGGTCCATCAAGGTCAAAGGACTCTACTGTAGCTAGGGTTATAGGAGTCTACAGGGAATCTGGACCACTGGAGATCTCTCACTTACCTTTTTTCCCCACACTAGATGGCCTCTCAGGGCTCCCATCCAATTCCAGCTAGGCTGTCTGCCTCTCTTTCCTCTCCTGCCCTGCCCCAGATGTTTCCTGTCACTCCTCTGCCTAATTCCAGCATTCTCAGTAGATGCCCTATTGGACGTGTGATTATCTACTTGTTATTTTGCTGCTTCTTTGTGGTGGAGGTGAGTGTCCAGTGCCTCTAGTTAGCCATTCCAAAGCCCCTCTGTAAGCTTCCTTTTATCACTTCATCAAGGTTGATATTGTTAAGTGCCTTTCTCCAGGATTGTCTTCTCCCCTTTTTCTTTTTAACGTGAAAGCAGTTCTGTGTCTTTAACTTCTTAATTATAATAAATGACTGAGATGGAGGGGGCAGGCTCAGGGGACCTCAGAATGCTTGGACCTTTTAGTGGGAGATTTCTTCATGAGTGGACCTTAATATGGAAATTATAAGGATTGTAAGAAACTTTAGGAAAAAAATGTTTTCTAATACTTTATTTAATTTTGAATAGTACACACAGTTATTCTGATATCCAGCTATTCCAAAAAATTGCCCTTATTATTTAGAGATGAAATATATTAGTCATGTCCTTTTACTGGTAAATACTTTTTCCTAAGAACTAAAATATTTAATATTTATTAAAATAACTGTGAGTTATGAGTTTATTTTTGTTTTTTAAGCAGTTTTAACGTACAGTTTTAATCACAAGTATAATTCTAAAAAATGCAGTGATTTGAAGTATATTTTATTTCTTTCCGTTTTCTGAATATTTCCAGAAGTTTTTATCTAATAGAAACTCCTTAACACTGCCTTCTGCTCTTTCGACGTGTCCCCATCATTTTTTGGGTACTTTCTTACATTCTGGCACAACAAAATGTTCCAGGTTCATCTTGTACTTTTTCTGCTCTGATGTTACCTATTTTTCTAGTGATCTATGGCTCCTCTTATTAGGAAATTCATTTTAGAAATCAAGATCTGGGAACTGGATATATTTTTTACTGCTGAGTGTCATTGCTGCTAGACTCATAAGACAGAGCTGGGACAGAGGATCAACTAACTAATCCAAAAATAAATAAAATACATAGCAAATCATGGGTTCATATGGATATATTCAATTCTAATCCAACTTCCTAGCCTTTCCCCATTCCATATTTGTAATTTACTTCTCCATCAG
Organism: Avahi laniger; assembly: GCA_963575035.1. Classification (NCBI taxonomy): domain Eukaryota; kingdom Metazoa; phylum Chordata; class Mammalia; order Primates; family Indriidae; genus Avahi; species Avahi laniger. Next base: position 11,809 of record CAUYSK010113078.1, on the reverse strand, counting down.
TGGAAAACTTGGCTTTTATCCTCATAACTATATTTATTTATTTGTTCAGTGCTACTTACATAGTAGTTTCAGAATCACTACACTCATAGCTCTTGTCATAGGGTGAATTCTAAGATAGCCCACAAGAATCCTTGCCCTTTTCCTTAAGTGTAGGTGTGAACTGTAAGTATAATGGGATAGTTACTTCTATGATTAAGTTAGTTGTATGGCACAGTGGGCTTTAAGGAAGGAAGATTAGCTTCTGTGGATCCAAATTAATTAGATGAGCACTTCAAAGTGATTCCACTCTTCCTGGCAAAAGAGATTCTAAGTGTGGTAGGGATCTGATGAGAGGGAGATTCTCTACTGCTGGTTTTAAAGATGGAATCAGAACTTGTAAGTGATGAATTTGGATATATAGGTAAGGAGATTTCTAAGCAAAGTGTTGAAGGTATTGCCTGGTTTTTTCCTGCTGCTTATAGTAAAATATGAGAAAATCGAGGGAAATCTTGTTGTAAGGGGAAGTCTTGTTGCAAGGGAAACAAGACTAGATGATTTAGTTAATTTTCAGCCTATTGAGATGGCAAAAGATGGTAACATAAAGAAACTTCTTCTGAAAGTGTAGAGAGGAAAAGCTGGCTGTATAACCAGAAAGATTAAAAGATTAGAGTATTCAGTCAGACTGTAGACTCTTCCAAGAAGTTAAGGTGTGCCTCACAGATTTTCTCACCCAGACCAAGTGACGTCTAGGAAGCTTAACAGTATTGCTCCTTAGCCATTTCAACAAGAGCTATAGATAAAGAAGAAATTGTTTTGCAAAGATTTGTGGCCACAGCTTTTGTCTAATGGAGATTGATATGAGAAAGATTGTCCTTTGCTGACTTTGAAGATGGAGGGATCTATGTGGCAAGGAATGCACATAGAGCTAAGAGTAGCCCCCACCCAACAGATAGCATGTACATGGTGACCTCAGTCCTACAAGGAACTTGTATTTTGTCAACAACCTGCATGAGCTTGGAAGCAAATTCTTTTCCAGAGCTTCCGGAAAGTACTGCAATCCTACCAACATTCTGATATCAGTCTTTGAGGCTCTGAGCAGAGAATCCAGGCACATTGTGATTGGACTTCTGACCTCTAAACTGTTAGGTATAACGTAGGAGTAAGATAAGCCCCTAAGTTTGTGGTAATTTGTTATACAGCAATAGAAAATTAATACAGTTCTAAAAAAAAATCAGACATACTAAGAAATGATGCAAGTACTTCAGCAGATGGTAGGGATTGTGATTAAGCATAAGAGCAGAAGTTAGTTTTGGGTGGAAGAAGGGAATACATTTGCATTGGGAATGGAAAGGATAAGAATGGGCTTGAATGCAGATATATTTACAAGTGATCACCTTAGATAGGAAATGAAAAATGTCACCATCTACTGTCAGAGTCATTTCCTAGTTTTGTATTGGAAGATATTGGGATGGAGCCTTTAGTAGGATCAGAAAGACTTAGAAGAGTATAGTTATTCATGGTTGTGAGAGAAAAATTATTTGAAGAATTATGGGAGTATTAAAGGCTACAGAATATAAATTTATAGAGAAAATCATTCTGCATATTCATATGATATTCAGGATCCTCTATATTGGCATGAAATACAATGATTAGGAGAGTAGGAGAGAAGTTATTCTGGAATAAAAATTCATTGTGGGTACAATAAAGAAACACTCAGGATTATGCTGAGAGAGTGGTTGAAGTTTAGGACATTTAAAATAAATTTAAAGAACTGGAAGGTAGTAGGTAATGTGGTCAGTAAATGGAATATCTAGAGCCTAGAACATATGTGGTGATAAATATTTGTTAATATTTAGAGTTCATGATTTTAGAAGAGGAACCATTTGTAGTAGTGGCAGAGTTAGCCATAGTTGGCTGCTGAAATACCTTTGAACAGTTGAGTTGGAGTTGAGTAGGTCAAGGAAAAATGAATGATGTTGAAATTGCCCAAGAATTAGAAAGACTTGGACTTCAGAATCTTTAATTCGTGGAAGGCAATGACTAAGAGTGTGATGGATTATAACAGGAGTTGGCAAACCTAGACCTGTGGACCAAATCTAGCCACCACCCTGTTTCTGTAAATAAAAGTTTTATTGGAACACAGCCATGTTCATTAATTTACTATTTTCTGTGGTTCCTTTTCTGCTACAAAGGTAGAGTTGAGTAGCTGCAGCAGAGACCATATGACTCATATAGCCTAAAATACTTATTATCTCACCTTTTAAAAAAAAAGCGTGCCAATTCTTGAATTAAAGCTATGAACATTCTTTTCAGCGAAATGTACTCACACAAAATTTTGCTGACCATTTCAGGAGTTTTGGTGATTCCTGAAAGCCTGTGAACGGACTCTGGTTAAGTAGGACTTTTGGATCAGAGTGCATAGTATATTCCCTGCTGCATTTCATGTTTTCATTGAGTTGGTTCTGTTAGTTTGCTCACCATGCCAAAGACATGGGTACTTTTATTTTGTGAGTCCTGGAACCCCAACTCATTCAGTGAGTACAAATGGCACTGTTACAAAGGAAGCTGGTTGTTATTGGGGCAGCCACAAGAGTATGATTAGTATAGTATTAGGATGATTAGATTAGTAGAGATCAGTGCACCCCTTGTGTATACGTATGTTGAGGAAACAAATATTGGTCATGGATAAGTAGTGTTTTCTCTTTATGCAAAGTATAGCACATTATAAGAAACAAATAATTGCTTAATTCTTTCTTCTAGGCTATTTCTAGTTAAGGCTATCAAATAAAGGAAGAGATTCCCCCCTCCCCCAGGAATGCCTCTGTTTAGATAAAGGAGGGAATGAGAAAAAGCAGTTTATTTGATGAAAAAGTGTTTTAGTCACTAACTGTTCTTTAATAGGTGTCACTTTAAAAATTTTTACACTAATGTTAGCCATGGTACTGAATCTGTTTAGATCTATTTAAGAATCCTTAGTTGAACTTTATTTTATGACTAATTTTGGTCACTGTTTTAACACAAGGGCACTTAACATTCTCATTGCCTTTGTCATGCTCCTATCTTTACAAACAAGAAACAGCATTTTCAGTCTTTTAGATTTTTTTCTATTTAACGTACTATTTGTGTTTTTATTCTGGATATTCAATAGCTAAGGTGACCGTTTGTCCTTTTATCGTAATGTCTTCTGTAATAGGGGTCATTTTCTTTTGGTCCTCTTAAAACATATCCTTTATGTTCCAAGATGCTATTTTAACTGTAATCAACAAGTATTAGTAAAAGACCTGTTTTCTGGGGTCTGCCTTCAAGACCTGTATGGGCTGGGTGGGTGGGTTGCTGTTTGGACAATGTACAGAAAGTTAAGATTTTAATGATTGAACGGAGTAGCAGCCATCTGTAGAATCCCTGAATCAGGGAGGAAGGAGAGGAAACTGGTGAACTAGAAACTGTCCGGAAGGTAGGCAGATTATGCCTCAGATTAAGAGACCTGGCAGAAAGGACAGTGGAGATGGAGTTTAGTTAAGCAGAGGAGGAGAATGAGGATGTGTAGTGTGCAACATTGGGGAAACCAAGGTTAGGATCTAAGTCCTCGAAAGCTGGGCATGTCTTGGATTATTGGTGTGTTCCTCTTATTGCAAACCATGAGCTGTTTTCCTGACCCAGAGGCACATATTTAATGGGGCAAAATTAGACCAGGTACCTGTTAACTGCCAGTCATTAGAAATTCTTTCTTTTCTTTCCTTTCTTTCTTTGTCTTTTTTTTTTTTCTGGTAAAGCAAAGTTCAGCAACACTTTATTACATACGATGTGCTCTTTAAGTCAAATTTCTCCATGCTGAGAAGTTGGAAGGAGTACAGTGAGCTTGTCAGTAGGGGTTCCCCCCCCGACCAGGTTTTTTATTTTTTATTTTTTCTTAAGCATAGGCTGACAAATTTCTATTTTCCAAAGAGATTAATGGGACTCCTGGAAATCCTATGGATTTTAATCAACCAATTATTTAATTATTACTTTTCAGTACCTTAGTTACACAGAATCGAGGTAAACTTAACTCACTTCTGTTCATGACATCATGAACAGATGCCATATCTAGCATCATGCCATATCTGAAGGTCAGTTTTCAGTTCTGATAATAATGTAACTCTCAGTCACATTTGAAACAGTTGATGATTCCTCCTTGAAACACCTTTACTTGACTTCTGATTTACTGTATGCTCTTGGTTTTCTTCCTATGTCACTGAATGTTCCTTTTTATTCTTGTTTTATTGCTCCTCCTTTTCCATTCACCCTCTCAATATTGGAGTATCCCAGGGCTCAGTGCTGAAGCCTTCTTTAGTATTTATGCTTGCTCCCTGATCAATCTCGTCAGGTCACATGAGTTTAAATATCATGTATAGACACTGATGACTTACAAATTTATAGTTTTTGCCCTGTCTTCTCACCTTTCCAGTATCACCAACTACCTGCATGACAAACTTGAATATATAATAGGCATCACTACATGACATGCCAAGACAGGAAATCATGATTTTTTTCTTCCTAGATCTATTCCTTCTGCAGTTGTCTTTACCTAAGTGATGATATCATCATTCACCAGTTGAAAAAGCCAAAAACCTATGAATTGTACTTGATTCCTCCCTACCTCACATCTGTATCATTGGCAAAATACGTTTTACCAACAAAGCTTTATGAATAAAGCTGTTATAAACATTTGTGTGTAGGTTTTGTGTAGATAGGTTTTCAAATCAGTTGGATCAATACCTAGGAGTGTGATTGCTGTTCTATGGTCAGACTGTTAAGACATTGCCAAACTGTCGTTCTAAGTGGCTGGGCCATTTTTGCATTCCCACCAGGAATGAATGAGAGTTCCTGTTTCTCTGCATCCTTGCTAGCAATTGATATTGTCTGGTTTTTGGAATTTAGCCATTCTAACAAGTGTTTAGTGGAATCTCATTGTTGTTTTAATTTGCATTAACTAATAATGTTGAGCAGCTTTTCATTTTTGTCATTCTTCCATGTTCTTTGATGGAGTGTCTATTCTATTATTTTGCCCATTTTGGGAGAGAGGAGAGTGTTTGTTACTGCTTTTCAGAGTTAAAAAATATATATATTCTGAATTTAAGTCCTTATCAAATATGTAATTTGGCATATTTTCTCCCGTCTGTGGCTTTTCTATTCATTTATGATGACAAACAAAGGTTTTGTTTAATTTTGATGAGGTCCAGTTTATCAATTTTTTTATATGGATTGTGTTTCGATGTTGTATTTAAGAACTCTTTACCAAACCCAAAGATTTTCTCTAATTTTTCTTACAAGAATTTTACTGTTTCATGTCCTATATTCAGGGTTATCCATTTTGAATTGATGTTTGTATGCGGAGTGAGGATAGGTTGAGATTCTTTTTTTGGCATACAAATGACCTGTTGTTTCAGCACCATTAGTGGAAAAGGCTGTGCTTTCTTTATTAAGTTGCCTTTGCATCTTTGTCAAATATCAGTTAATGATATTTGAGTGAGTTTAATTCAGGGCTCTGTAATCTGTTTCATGGCTATGTGTTTATCCTTTCACTGATGCAATAGTACCCTGTCTTTAGTACTGTAGCTTTTTAGTATTTCTTAAAATTTGGTAAGATGAGTCTTCCAACTTTATTTTTAAAAATTGTTTTGAGGCTGGGTGTGGTGGCTCACAACTAAAGTCCCAGCACTTTGGGAGGCCGAGGCAGGAGAATCACTTGAGGCCAGGAATTTGAGACCAGCCTGGGCAACAGAGTGAGACCCTGTCTTTACAAAAAATAGAAAAAATTAGCCAGATATTGTGGTGCACACCTGTGGTCCCAGTTACTCAGGAGGCTGAGACAAGAGGATTGCTTGAGCCCAGGAGTTTGAGGCTGCAGTGAGCTATGGTCGTGCCACTACACTCCAGCACTGCAGCCTAGGTGACAGAGTGAGGCTCTGTCTCAAAAAAAAAAAAAAAATTTTTTTTTTGGATATTTTAGTTTTTTTACTTTTTCCCATTTTAGAATCATCCTGTCTGTATCTACAAAGAATCCTATTAGAATTTTGGTTGGAATTGAGTCCAAAGACCAATTTGCAGAGAATTGACATCTTAAGTACATTGTGACTTCCAACTCATCAACACAGTGTATCTCCTCACTTACTTAGGTCTTCTATATCTTTCATGTGGGTTTTGGCATAGAGATCCTGAACATCTTACTGATTTATACCTAAATATGGTGATTTTTCTTCTTCTTTCCATCATCCATTTTATAGTTATCAGTAACATTCTATAGGGGAGAGCTTTCTTTAATCAATTTGTTTATTAATTTATTATATCAATATGCACTCAAGGATTCTTTTTTTAGTCAATGGTTTATAATCCATTGCTATCATTATTTATTTTGATATCCTAACTTTCCAGGTTTAGCCACTGGAAGCTCCCTCGGCCTACACTTTATTTTTTAAACACGTTCGCATTGTATGTAGTACTTTCTTATTTTTTGGCACAACAAAATGGTCCATGTTCATCTTGTTCTCTTTCCTACTCTAGCCCTATAATCAATAATTCCTGCAAGAAGCCCTGGTTCATTTTAGTGGGCAGTAATAGCTAGAAACCAGGATCTCTGTGCTTTTTCTGAAGTGTTTTGTATCTAGACATTCTTAGCACATAGAGCTGAGAATAACACACACACATATACATATACAACTATATATATATATATATATAACCTATTAAAAATCATAAGTTCATATTGATACGCCTTATTTCATGTAAACACCACAGAGTTCATTCTAGGCTTCCCCCTTTCCACTTTTGTATAATAACTCTCTTCTCCAATAGTAAGAAACCGGACGTCCCACATCCTCAACATATTTCCTCATCGGCTTAATTCTTCATTATATTGAAATCAGTTTCAGAATTGTTAATGCATATACCACTGCAAAAAAGAAACAAATGTATTAACTAGAATTCAATATTTATTTATAGTTCTTTGGTTTTAGACCGAGTGTATGTACTAGGTTCTTAGGGTTATTATAATTTCCACAGACTTTGTGGCTTCAAACAACAGAAATTTATTCTCTCACAATTTTGGAGGTCAGAAGTCAAGGTGTTGGCAGGATTCCTCCAGTGGCTCTAGGGGAGAATGATCTCCCTTGGCTCTTTCAGCTTCTGGTGATTCCAGGTGTTTCTTGGCTTATGGCTACGTAACTCCAACCTCCTCCTCCATCTTTACATAGCCTTCTCTTTGTGTCTTCTCCTCTTCTGTCTCTTATGAGGAAATAGGCCATTGGATTTAGGGCCCACACAGATAACTCATCTAGAGACTCTTAATTATACCTGCAAATAATCTTTTTCCAAGTAAGGTCACGTTCATGTGTGCCAGGGATTAGGATGTGGACATATCTTTTTGGAGACCACCATTCAACCCACTACAGGTATATATTAATAGTTACTTGGGTTATTATCTTCTGTTTATCTTTTCAGTGTATGTTATTTATTTGAAATATAGTGAGGTTCATTTGTTTCTGTTTATATTTAATTTTAGATTTCCCCATCTTTGCGTGTAAATATGTAAAATGTTACCACTGTTTCAAAAGTCAAATAACAAATGAATAGATAAAGAATTACAAACTATGGCAGCTATTATTAAGTGGACAGTTTCTGTGGTGAAGTACAACGGGGAGGGCCATATTTACTTGGAGGACCAGGGAATGCTTATTTGAGCAAGTGGCATATAAACTGAGATCGGAAGAATGAGAAGGAGCTAGTCATGAGAAAGTGGCACAGAGAGCTTTCCGGCTGATGGGAAAGCATGTGAGAAGGCCCTGATATGGGGAAAGAGCTGGGCATATTGGAAGAACTGAAAGGAAGGCAGTGGCTTGTGTGTGTTGGGCAGGAGGGAACACAAAATAACTGAAATTGTAAGAAAAGCAGGAGCCAAAAAATGTAATTTGTTGCAGACTGGGTAATAGATTACAAAGCCTGTAGAGGATTATGTGCAGAGGAGTGGCATATTTTTAAAGGATTCTACTGATGTCATGTGGAACACATGAGGTAAGACTGAAAGCAGAGAGACTAATAATAAACCTGTTACAGTACATAATAATGGATATAGAAACATGAGATACTGTTGAATCATTCAAGGGTGATAGTGATGAAAAAGAAAAAAGTGGATAGACTAGAGATATATTTTGAATAGAATTGACAAGAGTAGATGGTGGATTGAGTCTGGATGGATAGAGAGAAGGGTTTGAGGTTATGGTTAGGGGAGTATTTAATGATAACTCCCAAGGTTTTAGCCTGAGCTACTAGGAAAGAAAGTAAATGAAAATGAAGGGGGCAGAAAGAATCAAGATTTCTCTATTGGACCTATTATGTTCGAGATGTCTATAATGTAGAAATGTAAATGTCAAATAAACAGTTGGAGTTACAAGTCTTGAGTTCCGGTGTGGGAAATGAGACCCCAGACTTCTATCTAGTCCCTCTGTGCACTGCTTCAGTCTTCCCCATTGCAGCTAAGAGTCTCTGCCTCTCCCGGTTTGTATCCTGTAAACACGAACAGAATGTTAGGACTTGGCCAGATACTACTTTAGGCATTGTGGGTGCCTTAAACTGAAAATGATCCCAGGCCCATGTGTGGTTACTCTAGTTGCATTTCATTCTTTTCAGAGAGTTGTTATTTTTCTTCTAAGCCATTGAAATATGTACGTTTTACTTCTTTTAGCATAGCTTTATTTTGCACCCTGTCAGAATAAGGGATATTAGCGTTATTATACTAAAAAGTATTAGGCTTTTTTTTTTGCCCCACCTGAATCTGACTTCTGACTGTATAAGGCCACTCTACGTGACTTTGCTACCCAGGAGGAAAGAGTGTGTGTGTGTGTGTGTGTGTGTGTGTGTGTGTGTGTGTGTTTATGTTTGATATGTCTGCTATAGTTGGTTTAGTGTGTATGTCAGTTTTTATACCAGCAACAGATTGTTTTAATTATAGTGTTTTTATGTTTTCTATGCTAATTTTCCTGAAGCATTTTAAATATTGCGTTATTAAATATGTAATTTCCAATTTCAAATCATAAGTTTGTTTTATTATGTTCCAAACAAGAAGTGGTAGAATTAATCGAAGTATGCACCTAAACTATCAACACAGTTTTGTCATCTTAATGGTATCTTGCTTATGCCAGCACCTTAGAAGCCTGGCGAGCAAGTGGCAATGAAATTGTGAAAGGCATTTTCCACAGCTTGTTGAGAATTGAATGTTTTTCCTTGCAAGAAGTGGTCTAAAGCCTGGAAGAAGTGGTAGTCAGTTGGTGCAATGTCTGGTGAATACAGTGGATGACAGAGTTTCGAAGTCCAGCTTCTGTAGTTTGAGCAGCATTGTTTTTTGCGATAGGTGGTCTTGCAACAGGATTGGCCTATCTCTATTGACCAATCTCAGCTGCTTAATCGCAAGCAACCTTATTATCATTTCCTCCAGTTGGTTGTAGTAGACATCTGCTATAATTGATTGACCAGGTTTCATGAAGTTGCAGTGGATAATACCAGTGCTAGACCACCAGACACCATCAGCATTTTTGGATGAATATCTGGTTTTGGACTGTGTTTCGGCACTTCATCTTTATCCAACCATTGTGCCAAATGCTTGCAATTGTCAAAAAGAATCCATTTTTCATCACACGAAACAATACAGTGTAGAAATGGTTCACCTTTATGTCGCAACAGCAAAGACAGGCAGGCTTCGAGATGATTTCAGTTCTGATGCTCGTTTAATTCATGCAGAATCCATCTATCCAGTGTCTTTACCTTGCCCATTTGTTTCAAATGGCCCAATATTATTGGAATAGTAATGTCAAACCTTGCTGCTAATACACAGGTAGGTTGAAACAGATTCGCTTTCACTACAGCTTTCAGTTCATCATTATCCTCCTTGGTCTCAGGTCACCCACATGGCTTAGTTTCAAGATTAAAATCGCCAGAATGGAACTTCTCAAACCAACAACATACTGTGCGTTAATTAGTCACATCCTTCCTAAACACTTCTTTGATATTTCGAACTGTCTGTGCTGCTTTGGTTCCATGAGGGAGCTCATATTCAGAGATAACATGAATTTTTGACTCATCCATGGTTTCACAGAAATTGCTCTAAAAAAATTTGAAAGATAATCACAAGCCAAAATGTGTGTTTGAAAGAATGAGGATGTACCTTCACAGTAAAAAAGAAAACAAGTAGTGTTAAAGTGAAATGTCAGAGATATCAACTGTCAAACTTAGTACTTAAGGAAATTGGATGTTATATATGTAATAACCTATTTTTCCTTTTCTCATGTATTTATTCTTACAGAGATATTGTATTATAGAATCAAGATTGTTGATACATTGTTAGGAAATATGGATTTCCCCTCTAGTCTCTTGCCTTTGTCTTGCTTATTTGTAAATACTTTCTGTTCTTCTTAATTTCCAATAAAGAAAAGAATCATGTTCTTTGAAGAAGAACCTATCTTTCTTATAATGGTTTTACCTTTTCATTTTTTCTCCCAAAAAGAGGATGTCATTTTTCTCTCTGTTTCCCACCTTATTAAGCACTTGTTACATGCAAGCACTGTGCTACTTCCTAAGTGGGCAGTGGATAGTATACAAGTGGAATTAAACGAAATGAAATAAAGCATGTTTTGAGGTAAAATTGGGATAGAATAGTGTCAGTTGGTAATTAAAGTGGTGTGCTTTTGGGAGGACTAAAAATTTTTACTTTTAAACATGCTAAGCCAATTTCTAGTTAGTTTGTTATTTACCTTTTTTAAACATCTTTTCTTCCCTTTGTCTTTATATTTTTTTTAAGGGCCACACAGCAATGCTTCATACTGGTTCATGGCATCCTAAAATAAAGGGAGAATTTATGACTTGCTCAAATGATGCGTGAGTATTGTTGATAATTCATCTAATACATTCATATCGTTAAATATTTTCTTCAACATTTGTATTGTTACAGTCTTGGCAGTAAAGTAGCAAATAGAGTATTAGAAATCCTGCTGTTTATGCATTCTTGTTCTTTACTTTTATTTTACCTGATAATATAAGGTTTGGTTAAATAAATGTGGGCACTATGAAAATGAGAGTTGGTATAAATTCCTGTCATTCATCAGGGGACACAATGGATTAGATTGATGCTGTTAAGGAGTCTTGAATGGCTTTGAATTGTTTGTAATAATTTGTTATTTTTTATAGTAAAGACTGATTTCATTTGAGTTGAATAGCTAACATAAGCTTATTGACTAAATGATTGTTTTTGAAAGTAATAACTGAGAACATTGATTAAATAGGTATTAAGATTCTTTTGCATTTATATCTGCTGGTCTAGGACTCAAGAATATTATAGGGACTATTTGAGCAGCTGTTTCCTGTATTGTTATATTGTATGATTCATTTTAGTATTAAGAATAGTTTAGACTAGGTGCAGTGGCTCACATCTATAATCCCAGCACTTTGGAAGGCTGAGGCTGTAGGATTGTTTGAGGCCAGGAGTTTGAGACCAGCCTGGGCAACATAGTGAGACCCTGTCTCTACAAAAATAAAAATTAGCTGGGTGTGGTGGCATGCCCCTGAAGTCCTAGCTACTTGGGAGGCTGAGGCAGGAGGGAGGATCTCTTGAGCCCAGGAGTTTGAGTGACCTATGTTTGCACCATTGCATGTCAGCAAGACCCTGTGTCTTAAAAGAAAAAGAAAAAAAAAGAATAATTCGCAAGAATGCACTATTTTTAACATTACAGTGAAAATTACAATGAAAAATTTTATAAATTAAAAAAATATAGTTGGTGTTAATTTGATGGCCCAATATTTCTTTTTT
>CAUYSK010113076.1:0-11435 GCA_963575035.1 Avahi laniger | reverse complement strand
AAAAAAACTTTTTTTCTAATGTGGTAGTCATTGTGTTAAAGGATCTCACCACAATGAAATGACAAATATTTGAGGTGATGGATAATTATAGAATTTCTGAAAAAAAAATTGTTTTATTTTTGATATTGACTCTTTTCTTTTTTTTTTTTTTGAGACAGAGTCTCACTCTGTTCCCCAGGCTAGAGTGCCGTGGCATCAGCTTAGCTCACAACAACCTCAAACTCCTGGGCTCAAGCGATCCTCCTGCCTCAGCTTCCCAAGTAGCTGGGACTACAGGCACACGCCACCATGCCTGGCTAATTTTTTTTCTATATATATTTTTTAATTGTCCAGCTAATTTCTTTCTATTTTTAGTAGAGATGGGGTCTCGCTCTTGCTCAGCCTGGTCTCGAACTCCTGAGCTCAAACGATCCACCCACCTCGGCTTCCCAGAGTGCTAGGGTGTTGTCTCTTTTCTAACCTCCTCTCGTCTATTAGTTGTACTCTCTTATCTTTCATATTGGAGGCTTTCATTTCTTGTCTGATATCCTTTCTGTTCATATTTTAGAGTGAGAGGAAAACTGAAGGGAAGTGCTATGTCCATGGGCCAAGTTTGTTGACTTGTGGATTTCACTGTAGAGTGATGGAGTGATGGGAATATTTTTAGTTAGGAAATCCCTAAATGTCAGAATCTGTAAGCCTTTTTTTCTAGGCATATTTAGTCTCTCTAAAGAAGGATCTTTGAATCTTCTGCCTGGGAGAGTCTCAACATGTAGTATGAATATCTGTGTTTCCAACATCGACTAGTGTCCTAAGTCTGGGGTTTAGATTCTCCAGAAATAAAACCCATAGTCTCCTGCAGAAGTGGGAATGATGTAGTTGCTTGGCCTCACTAAGTGGGGGAGAGGAGATTGAAGTTCTAGTCCAGAGTTATCCAGACTTAACCAGGTCTTCTGTTTACATGCCCATGTCTTCCACTATACCAAGTGTCTTTAATTCTTGAACCTTCCTTTGGTTCCATGGGCCCAGTTATTTGCCGCTTGTCACTATTACTGTCTACAGACATTTGGGTTTCATCTTCCTCCATTTATTTCCTTCACATGCATTATAGTCCACCTTCATGAATTAAAGCTTCAGATATTTCCCGGTTTTATTGAGTTTGTGTATGTTTCTTATTATTGTTCTGTGGTGAAAATATTTTTAATATGTGTGTTAGTTTCTTAGTATTGCTTTAACAGAGCAGCACAAACTGAGTAGCTTAAAAGAGTAAAAACTTTGTTTTACAGTTCTGGAGGTTAGGAATCCAAAGTTGAGGTGTTGGCAGGGCCATGCTCACTCTGAAATTTGGAGGTGAGAACCTTCCTTGCCTCTTCTATTAACCGCTTCAGCTGTTTGCTGGCAATCCTTGGTATCTGTTGATTTGTAGGTGCATTACTTCAGTCTCTGCCTGTCTTATCACATGACTATCTTCTCCCTGTGTGTCTTTTTCTCTTCTTATAAGAAGGGACACTAGTCATGTCATATTGGATTATGGCCCACTTTAATGACTTCATCCTAACTTGATTACATCTGCAAAGACCATATGCTAAATAAGGTCACAATCACAGGTACCCAGGTGTTAGGACTTCAGTATGTCTTTTGGGAGGGAAATAGTTCAACCTGTGCCATTTTAGAGCCAGGAATCATAGACATTATTTTGAATGATAGTGCATAATGATAGTGCATTTTCCATATGATAAGAAAATTTTGTGTTTTGAAACTTAATAGAAAATATTGAGACTAACTGCATAAAATTCTGAATATCCTAAATGAATCCCCAAAGAAAGAAATAAAATAGTAAGTACGAAAAATGTTCAGACAAAATGAGAAGAACAGCAAGACTCCATCCACAATGGACATGCATAGATAGATAGTTCGCATCAAAGGAAATACATCTTGTAAAGAAACATAGATAGGTAGGCATTTGGCATCACTAGAAATCTGAGAAATTTTAGTTACACAATAGTGAGTTGCCATTTTAGTGTTTTAGATTAATATTTTTCTTAGTATGAGCAATCCTTGGTTAAAAGATACATTACTTACCCATGTAAATTGGTATATTAGTATGACCCTTTTGGAAAGCAATCTGAAAATAACATACAAACCATTTGATCTTACTAATTCAACAGAAGATTGAATACTTAGTTTGTACCAGCTACTCTGCAAAGTGCTAGGATTCAGTGGCAAACAAGAAAGACAAAGTCTCTTCCTTTATTAATACAAACTACCCAAAAAATATTTTGGAGAAAGTCATATGCATGAAGATCATATCATTCATCCACTCTCTTGGTTTTTATCCTACTTCAGTTGTGGCTCCTTGGTCTCTCTTGCTGATTCCCCTTCATCTTCCCAAACTGTTAATATTAAAAGGCCTTACGACCCAGTCCCTGGACCTCTTTATTTCCTCACTCACTTGGTTATCTCATTCAGTCTCATATCATTTATATGATGACAATTCCCAAGTTTGTATCTCTAGCCAGAATCTCTCTTCTGACTTCCAGACTCATATATTCACTGACCCATTTGACATCTCTATCTGGATGTCTAATAGAAATCTCAAACTTAACTTCTCCAAAACTGAGCTTCTTATCATCCCCTCCAAAGTTGTTTCTTTCACTGCCTCTTCATCTTAATTCTAATTTCAACCATCCACTTATTTAGACCAGAAATATTAGGGGTATCTTTTACTTCTTTCTTTTTCTCACACCCAAATGTGACCCATCAACAAATATTGATAACCCTCAAAATATATCCAGAATCTAACCATCTATCACCATCTCTACTGCTGCCACGCTGGTGCAAGCCACAATAATCTCTTAAGTAAAAGTAAAAAGTATAATAGATATACATTATAAGAAGAAATATTAGATTGGGAAGGGGTATAATTATAGTAGCATCATAACTTCTCATTTTTCCCACTTCAGTATGTTTTCAGTATAGCAGCCAGAATGATCCTTTTATAATGTAAGTTAGACCTTATCTCACTTGTGCTTAAAGCCCTCCAGTGGCTTTCTATCTCTCTCAGAGTAAAAGTCAAAGTTCCTTCACAGGACCCACAAGGCCCTCCACAGTCTGGCTGCCTTTGATCTGTCAGACTTCATATGTTACCATTCTCTCCTCTCACTTACACTGCTATAGCTACTCTGCCTCCTGAACACAATAAGATACATGTGTCAGGGCTTCTGCCCCTGCCACTCCTGCTCATAATGCTCTTCACTCATTTGACCTCTGGCCTGCTCCTTTGCCTCTGTCAGGATTTTGTTCAGTGTTACCTTAATTAGGCCTTCTCTAATCACCCTAATTGCTCCCCTTCCACATCTTTTTATACCCCTTCCCAACCTAATATTTTTCTTATAATTTATAGCTATTATACTTTTACTTAATTATCTATTCTCTCTCCCTAATCTATAAATTAAGCTCCAAAAGAACATGAATTTGTGCCTGTTTTTGTTCATTATTATATTGATGGTGCTTTGAACAGTGCCTGGCAGATGCCCAATAACTAATTGTTGAATGAATGGATGGATGAATGAATGGCAGAAAATTGAAAGTGACTTAGATAGCTAAGTGACATTATAGAAGTGGTTTAGTAAATTATCCTACATTCACTAGTTTGGAATACTTCAGCTGTTTAAAATGTTCAGGAAAACTATAATCTTTTAGGGAAATGCTCTTGATAGAAAATAAAATTGTATTCACACTTCAGCAAGGGTTATTAAGTGCTTACTATGGAGAAATACAATATAGTGGTTAAGTGGTGACTTGAGAGTCAGATCCAGATTCAAAAACTCTCACAGCTGCCCCATCATCATTCAGATATCTTCTACTTTCATGAGTGTGTGTGTCTGTTACCATCGAAGACTGGCTTAAATGATAAGAAAACATTCTGACATAATTGTAAGTCTAGAGAAAGGCTGCTTTAAGACTGGTTGATTCGTGGCTCAATGATGTTATTAAAAACTGGGATTCTTTTTGACTTTTCATTGTTTTGTCTAGATTTTCTGCTTTATCTAAGGCTATTGTCTCTCAAGGTCCTAAGAATGCTTGCAAGAGCAGTAAAGGTTATTTGGGTCTTTGTTCAGTCAAGTAATAGAGAAAGCGAGGTACAGAGATGCAGAGAATGAGTGCTTTTCCAAAAGAATAAGGAACTTCCTTTTCAGTAGCCCCCAGAAAATCTCCTTTGAAGTTTCATTCTTTCTGAATTAAGTCACATACATACAGTTAAACCAATCTCTCTGGCTAAAGGAATGGGATTACTCTGATTGATTTTTGCTAATCAGGCCTTATCCTCTGAGCCAAGGGGTTAGGTCTGCTTATCTTGAAGTGTTGTAGCCGCATGCATGAAAGAGAGGTAGATAAAAATCTGATCATGTTAAGAAAGTGAGAAAGTGAATCGCATGCCCACTTCTGAGCTGGAATTGAGGTGCACTGGGCAGCATTAGCTGACTAAACCAAATGGCATGGATTCACCACCACCAAGAGGAGTTCTCCCAAAGACAGGGTAAAGGATGCTAGGCATATCCATAGCAGGTAATACTCTGCCTAACTTCCCCACATCATCTGCCAGCACCTCATAGGCATACCTGTTGTATCATCTATTGGCCCCTGAGCCAACAGGACCCTCAGAGGTAACTTGCAGAGTCATATGATCAGGACAGCAATTTTTCACATGGAATAGTTTGTCATCTCTACATGGATATCCCATAAACAGTTCACTTAGAATGTGTAAAATTAAATTCATCAGCTTCTTTCCCAACTAGCGTCTATGCACCCAATCTTAGTATAATGACAAATAAGACCTGATTACTGCCTTTATTACTGTGTGTATATAGAGAGATACCAAATAGGGAGTTGGACCATATTACAGATTTTTTTAAATTGTATTAAAAATACAAAGAAAATGAAAATAGTTTTTATTCTATGTTTGATTAACCTGTTTAGGGGTAATTTTCTCCTAATATTTTATTATTTTATAAATTTCCTTTAATGTAGTTATATAACATGTATGTTATTAATGAGAGACTTGCAAAAAAAGAGTGATGTGATATGACACTACCTTATGGTCTCCTACATGGAGGTTTTATCACCTGTGCAGTAATGTACCTGATTCTAGCTGCTTCAAAAATACATCTCTGTTCTCTGATTAGGATGGTCTTTCTCTGGAAGTTATTAGAATATTCAAACATGTTTTGTTTTGTTTAAATTTTTAAAAGGCTTTTCAGGGAGCAGAATTTCATTATTAATTTTAATTGTATGCCTTCATTTAATTATAGTATCTATCATATAGCAGGCACTGTGCTAGATGTTAGAGATACAAAAATAAACACACACTGCCCTCAGAAAGTTTATTGTTTAATGCGGAAGATAGATAAACCAATAGTCAGCTATCAGACAATGCACTTTGACAAATGCCACAGCAGAAGTGATCACAAGTTGTGATGAAGTTTTGTTTTATAATTACACTGTGAGTTGTGGTTAAACTAGTCTTTTCTTCCCTCAGAGTCTTTCTTCAGTTCCTGTGGTAATTTACATAAACTAAGTGATGAGCCACTGATTCCTCCTCCACTTCCTCCTCGAAAAAAGTTTGATCATGATGCTTCGACTTCCAAGGTAGTCAGCAGGACTTAGGTTTACTTCAACTTAGTGAAAGTTCTGAATCTTCAAAATAGTGCTCAGTCTTATAAAGAGTCTGTCAATATACTTTGGCTACCCTTTATGGTTTTTCAGCATTTGGGTTATATTTGAGAATACTTTAAGTAGTTGTTTAATCCTCACAAAAACCTTTTCTAAAAAAGAGGCTGGGCAGATTCACAGAAGTACATTTTCTTTCTGGAAAGATGGAAAGAAATTTGATAGTATTAGCAATATTCTTCAAACTTTCAACTAGTGCTTCTGAAATGTAAGGGTGTATCAGAATTACCTGAAAGGCGATTGTTGAGCCCGTCCCCCAGAGTTTCTGATTCAGTAGGTCTAGGGTGGGGCTCAAAAATCTGCTTTTCTAACAGGTTCCCTACTGGTGCTGATGATGGTGGTCCCTGGGTCACACTTTTGAGATCTACCACTGTGGGCTTCATTGGGGAAAGTAGAAGTAGATGCTCAGTAGGTAGAAGCTGGACATTAAAGTCCTCTTGACATCATGTCCTTTCATGTCTACAAAGCTATATATTATTTTAATTTACTTACTTATTATTATAATTAAAATACATAATTTCTGAAATGTATACACAAAGCAAGATAACCCAAGGCTTTATGTTCTAACATTTCAATTAAAACACCTCATATATAAAAATATTAAACCGAGCCCTGAATTAAATTAGGAGTAATTTACTCATAAATCTGATAATTAAACCAAATTAATCTACTTTGAGCCTCTGGATTTAACTTGGCACATAAGAATTTTTCAATGTTTTAAAATTTTTTATTACAAAATTTTCAAGAGAATAGAGGTATAGTTTATTCTTTTCTCTCTTTTTTTGAGGGAAATATGAAATCTGATGATGACCCTCCTGCTATTCCACCGAGACAGCCTCCTCCTCCAAAAATAAAACCCAGAGTTCCTGTTCCTACTGGTGCATTTGATGGGCCTCTGCATAGTCCACCTCCACCACCACCAAGAGATCCTCTTCCTGATACTCCTCCACCAGTTCCCCTTCGGCCTCCAGAACACTTTATAAATTGTCCATTTAATCTTCAGCCACCTCCACTGGGACATCTTCACAGAGATCCAGACTGGTTCAGAGATGTTAGTACGTGTCCAAACTCGCCAAGCACTCCTCCTAGCACACCCTCTCCAAGGGTACCACGACGATGCTATGTGCTCAGTTCTGGTCATAATAATCTTGCTCATCCTCCAGCTCCCCCTGTTCCACCAAGGCAGAATTCAAGCCCTCACCTACCAAAACTGCCACCAAAGACTTACAAACGGGAGCTTTCGCACCCCCCATTGTACAGACTGCCTTTGCTAGAAAATGCAGAAACTCCTCAATGACCTTAGCCATATGTAGTCATTGACACTGGAATGGTATTTGTAAAGTTTTTTTTTTTAATTTATTAAAGAAAAGGCATAGTATTTTAGTACTTTTTACAAATAATGCTTTTACAAAAATGCTACTGATCAAATAAGCTTTTAAGAATTGGAAAAATAAAAATACAAAAGTCCTTCACCATTATCCTCAGGTGATCAGTAGCATTGCCTTGTCTTGGATCCTCAGTGCTGCCAAAAGGCCAGTATAAAGAATTTATATTTGCACTGTAGACTCTGCTAAAATATGGTTTAAAGTGACATTGATTGCACTGAAAGGGGATAGTGCTTTTGTGGAATTTTTCAAATTTGAGTAATAGATGCCTTTTTAAGGCAGTGAATTTACGCAAATGGAGAGGGCGTATGGTGTTACTGATTTTTAAACCTCTTTGACCATCTTCTAGTTTTTACCTATAGTTTTTACATCTAGGAGAATTGTGAATAACACCAACTGTTCTTAAACTCTTTAATGCCATGTCTTAAATGCCAGTATTTGCTGCTGAAGACAAAAATGAAACGTAGAATGAAAATAATAGAATGCACTGTGTTTATGATTAAATATTTTATCAAAATGTAAACAAAGACTACATAACCCAATTATGGAAGAAAAAAGGGCATGTATGATGCAGATGTGCCTTTTGATTTTGCAGACTATGGTGTCTTTTAGCTAATGAATTGCCTATTGTTTTGGAAAACAAAGTTAATATACCATGTACAGTTTTGTTTATATTGTATATTTAAAGATACTGCTAATAACCTATATAAATTTAAGTGACTTGAGGCTTATAATACAATCTGCTACTTTACTAATTCATAAATTCAGAGGAAATTCTTACGGCATAGGAACCAGCTGCCTTGCCTTCAAAACCTAGTAACTTTCTCTATAAATCTCATGTTAACTGAAATTTTTTAAAAATATTTTTTTTAGATTGGTAATATTTAAACCAGAAAATACTTAAAGCTTTATTAAACTTTTTAATCAGAGAAGTGAGTAAAACTTTTATTTGCCATTTGGACGCCTTCGTTCAAAGTAATGAAAGCATGTTTTGCCGATAGTGTCGTAGCAGCAGTTGTAAAGTAGCCAAAAGCCACGTTGTCTATTTACTGGTCTGTGGCCTTTTACTGTGCTTTGTATCAGAGTTCTTAACAAGATTAATAAATCACCCCAGTCTTAATTTTTAAAATTTTTCAAATATGTGTTTTCATTATAAGGAACAAAGGGGGAGATTGTTGAATCCTGTAGATAAACATTATTTTCAATAATTAGTGATTTAAATTACATAATTCCAAAAAGTTTAAGTGATAATTTTAGAGGGATAACTTTGTCTTCACAGTTAAACACAAGCGGCAAGCTTCCAGCAACTATTTCTATGCATTCATATGAAAAACTAGGAGCATAAATAGGAAATTCTCGAGGAGGAAGAGTATAGACATCGTTGGTAGGATCTTAGAAGTTGCTTGGATTTAAGGCCAATAACTGTGTGAATCTGTCTCCAACTAAGTAAAAATACTCTGAGGTTGCCTTTGTTTTTTAAAGGACAGATATACTAGCTCTGTCTGGTAAAGTGATTTAAACTACCTGTTTGCTAAGCCAAACGTGCGATTTAGGGCAGAGAGACACAGCCAAGCGTCTAGCAGAAGCGGCTGTCCCACCACTTGGCCACGCCCAGGTAATGCTGCATCCCGGGCTTTGTCAACGCGCGCACGCGCCGTGGCACCAACCCGGCCGCGGGGAGCTGTGGGCCCCTCGGGAGGCGGGGCCGTGCGCGTGGTTGTGACGTCACTGCGCGCGCCGCATGCTGTTGCTGGGCAGCGATGGCTGCTACGCTGGAGTCCTCGTTGGAGGACCCGCTGCGGAGCTTTGTGCGAGTTTTGGAGAAGCGAGATGGCACGGTGCTACGACTACAGCAACACGGCTCCGGCGGCGTGGGTTGCGTTGTTTGGGACGCTGCTATTGTCCTTTCTAAATACCTGGAAACGCCCGGGTTTTCTGGCGACGGAGCCCACGCGCTGAGCCGGCGGTCGGTGCTGGAGCTGGGTTCGGGCACCGGAGCCGTGGGGCTCATGGCTGCTACCCTCGGGTAAGAGATGGCGAGAGGGGGGTTCCTCATTGCTGGGGAAACTCAGATTACAGGCTTCCCACACTCTGTCTACACCTCAGTCGGACGTTATTTTATAGGGCAGATGTTGTAGTCACCGATCTTGAGGAATTGCAAGACTTGCTGAAGATGAATATTAATATGAACAAACATCTTGTCACCGGTTCTGTTCAAGCCAAGGTACTGAAATGGTTTGTATGGCTTTCAGCTTGTTTTAAGATGTCGATTTATAGTTTGCTTTAAATTGTGTTTCATTAAAAGCACGGAAGGGGACTTTCCAGTTCTTGTTTATAAAACAAGAATATTTTAAATTATTAAGCAACAGTTAAAATACTTGTTTGTCATTTTTAAGGGGGGAAGAAATAGAAGACTTTCCTTCTCCACCAGACTACATACTGATGGCCGACTGCATATACTATGAGGAGGTGAGTACTCAGTGAAATCTCTTCGTTTAGAAGATGAACCGTATTTCACGGATTCTGAAAGACACGTTTCTTCACATTTTAACATCTCTGAATTCGAGATGTTTGTCTTATAGTTGATGATGCAGTAAAGAGAAGATAAAAGTCACCAGGGACTATGTATATACACACTCATGGTTAACACATAGACCTGTGAAGCCTGTTGAGAAAAATGTCATATGCATTTTACTAGAAGCTTCTGTAAAAATTTTCAAGAATTTTTCCATTTAGATCTGTTATGAAAAGCCAAGATCATCTTTTTTTTCTTAGCTGTTTGTAGTTAACATGTTGACCATGATATTGAGAATTAAATTGCATTGTAAAGAATTCATTGTTCTGTGCAAGATTTATTAGACTTGGAATGATTTTTCTTTAAATATCAGTTTATTTAGTGTTGTGAGCATCATTCATTTTTTTAAATAATGAGCATTGAGCTAACCCATGTTAAAGTTAGTGTCAGACTTTTGTAGGGTAAATTGTTGATTGTTTAAATCTCAAGTTAAATTAGGTTAAATAAAACTAAACTTTTAAGAGTAAAGTCTATTCCATTTGATTTCCCATGGGAACATGCAGTCACTTGAATTCATTTTCTGGAAACTGAAATCAATATGATTGATTAGTAAGAGGAGTTTACCAGTCATTAGTTATAGAGCTTTAATTACATGGGCTTTGTTGGATTGATTCAGAGATGGATAAATTGTAGGGGCATTATAATTACCCCTCCATCTCCTCAACCCCCTTTTAAAGTAGAAAATTTTTAAGTCATAAACAAAAAATATATTCTTTTTGAATAGTCTTTGGAGCCACTGCTGAAAACCCTAAAAGATCTCAGTGGATCTGAAACTTGTATTATATGTTGTTATGAACAACGAACAATGGGAAAAAATCCAGAAATCGAAAAAAAATATTTTGAGGTAAGTAGTCTATTATCTGTATAGTGATTACTCTTCAGGAAGACAGTATGCGACTCTGTTCAAATATATTTGGGGAATTTTGGGTGGGGAAAACATTCTGCTTTTATGAACCCAAGGAGAGGATCTTTCACAGCCCACCATTCTATTTTCATTTTTAAATTTTTTATTTTGAAATAGTTAGAAGTTACAAAAGCAGTATTTAGGAGTTTTAGTATCTTTCACCCGTCTAGTGGTTATCCAAACCCTTTTTATGGGTAGAAATCTATCGTATAATGAGAGATCCCTTTTGAGGGTAAATTGGCCCTTCAATTTTGTCTGCTGAAAGGACTACTTGGGTTTAATGAGAGAGCAGGTATATGACTGCCTCAGATAATATATGCTAAAATGCTTTTTTATTTTTATGTTTTTCTTGAATATGAAGAATGAAATGTTGGTAAACTTTTGAAACTAAGTATAATGAAAATTTTGTATTGTTAAACAGTTTTTATTGGAGTAAAACATGTAAAATGCACATACATCAAGTGCTCTGCTCAATTTTTCATGTATATACACCCAAGTAACTACTACTTAGCATAAAGATAGAGAATATTTTCAGAATCTCAGAAGGCTCCCACATGGCCCTTTCTTAGTCAGTACTCCTCCAAAGGTAACCACTATCTGACTTCTGTCACCACAGATCAGTTCTTATTATTGAATTTGAAGTGTATCTCTTTTTTTTTTATTTCAGCATATTATGGGGGTACAGATATTTAGGTTACGTATGTTGCCCTTGCCCCCTCCCCCCCAAGTCTGAGTTTCAAATATGTCCATCTTTCGGGTGGTGCGCATTGCACTCTTTGTATATGTATATATGAAGTGTATCTCTTTTAAATTTATAGCTGCTTCAACTAGACTTTGACTTTGAAAAAATTCCTTTGGAAAA
>CAUYSK010113075.1:0-111905 GCA_963575035.1 Avahi laniger | reverse complement strand
ACACCAGCTGTGCGTTCAGGGGGCCCCAGGACACCCACACTCTGACCAGCTGGTTACAAATTCAGAGGGTCCCAGGATCCCCTCTGGGTCGACAACGTGCTAGAACGATTCACAGAGCAAAGTGCCACGTTACGATGACGGCTTTATTATAAGGGACGCCCCTCTGTCCCCTCCAAGTGAAGAGACACCCGGGGCGAGGTCAGGAGGCTCCCACTTGCAGAACCGCTGTGTCCTTGCCTCGTGGAACCAGGGCCTGTCACCATCCTGGCACATCCATGTGTTCGGCAGGGCAGCTGCGCTGAGCTTTGGTGCCCAGGGCTTCACGAGGGTGTCCCTGCCTGAACGGGACTGAGGGACTCACTGGCCGAGAGACTGAATCCTGATCTCTGGCCTCCCTCCCCTCCGGAGGCCGGGCTGACACCAGGGTGCTCCCTGCCCCTCATCGCATGGCCCGTCCTCCTGGGGACCCGCCCTCAACCTGCGTCTCCCCATCGGCGTCACCTCAGATGCAGCTGAGGGCCACCAGGAATAACAGAGGCTCCTGTCACCCGGGAAATTCCGAGGTTTAGAAGCTCTGTCCCAGGAAAAATCCGAAGTCTGTCTTACACAGCACGGGCTCTACAAGGTGTCACGTTTACACGGGTGGCACCCAGGCTCTGTGTGTGTCGTCACAGCCAGTATCCCTATGAGCATGTAATCACCTTCTCAGTCATCTAGGGACACTCAGCAAGACACCCCGGGGTCCCAGGTACTGAGGAGTCACACGTGCCCCGCGGCGGGCTCCTGGGCGCCATCTCCACGTCCCGCAGGAACTTCAAGGTTAGCATGTCAGGAACCCAAAACATCACCCTCCCTGAAAAGCAGCTTTTCTCTGGACTCACTGCTCCGATCCTCTAAATCCCTTTCTCGCAGCCGCCAACCTGGAGGTCACTTCCGCCCAGGCCACGCCCTGCTCCAGCAGCCTCCCATAGCTGCTGACCAGTTCTGCCTCCCCGTGGCCCTGAACCAGCTCCCAGAGGCCCTCGCGGGCCCTGCCTCTGTGTCTGCGGGGACGTCCCCACCTGCCGATTCCTGTGCGGGCAGGTCCAGGGCCCCCCAAGTGCAGTCGGGGTGCAGAGCTCGGGTCCTGGCTGCACGCGCCTCCTCCCCCGCCACCAGACACCACGTTACTTCCACGTTTTTGCCTGGCAAACTCCTGCTCAGCCTTTAGCCCCAGCTCAACTTTATGCTCTCTGCTCCCGCGACTCCAGCAGGCCCTGTGCCCATCTCCGGCACCAATTCCCCTCTGGCGCTGCACCCACTCCGCAAAGCCCTGAGGTGACGTGTCTGTGCCTAGCGCCCCGCCGTGGCCGGGAGCCCTGGGGAGGGACTAGAAGGTTCATTTTTGAATGACAGCAACAAGCCTGCATGGCGTGTGTCACTGCCTGTCCCCAGACGACCAGGACGGCTCTCAGGCAGCCTTGCAGCTCTGTGTTATCCCCGACACTGACCAGGGACGGGCGGTGCTTTGGAAACAGCCAGATGAGACCTGAGCATTCTCTGCATTGAGTTTGTTTAGGAGTCATCAGAAAAATCACAGTGATTGTGACGCTTTGGATCATTCCATCTCCCCAGCAGAGCTCCTGGGCACGTGCCTGGCACCACTGTCTTGTGAGCAGCTAGTGAGCAGCCAGCTACCGGTGCCGGCACCCTTGCGGCACTTCTCAGAGAGTCACCTGGCGTCAGTCCACCCTGGCTCAGGTGCAGTGGGCCCACACCTGACGTCCCAAACCCCCTGATCCGCCGCCCACAGGGGCAGTGGCACCCCAGGGCGGCAGGACACCATCTCCTAAGGCAGCTGCGTGGTCATTTTGTGTCCTCAGCCGGCTGTAGCACCCTGAGATGTGATCAGATGCTAATGTGTCGCGCTGCGGTGTTTCATAGACGTGGCTGACTCTGTAATCAGCTGACCTTAGGGGAAGGACCCTCGTAGTGTGGGTGGCCCTCAACCAGTTGAAGGCCTTCAGAGCAGAATCAGGTTTCCCAGAGAAGAAGGAATCTGCCTCAAGCCTGCAGGAACCGCTCCTGCTGGAGTTTGCGACGGTAGGTCTGCCGGCAGATTTCGGGCCTGATCACCGATCACCGAGCCAATCACTTACACTCAGTGTCTTTCCGCCCTCCCGTGCTTGCACTGGCCCATCCTCCATCTCTCCTTCCTTCCTTCCTCCCGTCCGCCCCTGCCCACCCCACCGTCTGTCCACCCATCGGGTCTGTGTCTCTGAAGACCCTGCCTGGTGCGTCGGCCACTCGCAAGCCCTGGCCAGGGAGGTCTGGCCGAGGGAGGCCAGAGCAGTGACAATGACGGGGCCGCAAAGAGCCTTCGCTGTAGCAGCGAAGCTCCTGCTGTCATCGGGCTAAATGTCCCGAGTCTCCCGTCATCTCCTGCCTCTGTCCTCTGGAGGCCCCTGGAAGCCCCAGCTGCAGGCCCTGACTTCTCTGTGCGGGATTGTTGGAGGACGGTCGGAGCCGCTGAAGTTTTATGTTCCCCGGACCCAGGCGAGACATCCCCACTTCCCTCTAAGCAGTCGGCAAATCCCTTTACCTGCCCAAATCCTGTTACCTGTCCCACAGCAGACGTTCCTTTCCGTTCCCTTCCGTGCCAATTGTACTGACTGACGGTCTTGTGTGGTCACGTGAAAGCTTCAGTTACTTGTAGATTCACAGAGAGAAGCAGAGAGAGAAAAGATGCTGCCTTAGCCCCAGGTCCCCCCTGCCGTGACTGTGACCTCA
Source organism: Avahi laniger (assembly GCA_963575035.1). Taxonomy (NCBI): domain Eukaryota; kingdom Metazoa; phylum Chordata; class Mammalia; order Primates; family Indriidae; genus Avahi; species Avahi laniger. The sequence continues at coordinate 109,136 of CAUYSK010113075.1, read as the reverse complement.
GGCACCGCCCTGGAGGTGGGATGAAAACACCTGCCTCTGGGGTCTGTAGCCAGGTCCTTCCCGTCATCCGGCTGCCCGCGCACAAATGTCTCACTTTCAGACCCTCGTGACAGCCGGGGAGACAGGTGTTATGATCCCCACTTTGCAGATGAGAAACCCAGTGTCAGAGAATTTTAAGTAACCTGCTGAGTGACTTGTAGCTAATAAAGGGAGGGAGAGAGAAGGAAACTAGCCCTGACTGGGCATTTGCACGCGCGCGGCCTCGTGCTCTGCGCTTTCTGTAGCGCAGACACCAGCGGGGACCCTCCCAGACCTCGTGGGGCGGCTGCTCTGAGCTGCAGTTGCTGTTCCGTGGGCTGCTGGCGTTCTCCGGGAGTTGCCCAGGCGCACCTGGAAATGCCTGGCGCTCCGCCCCTCCCCGGACGGGCTGATTCGGGGCTGGCCCTGGCCTCACCCTGGAACGCATGGGCAGCGCGTCCCACTGCAGCAGCTGGGGCTGCACCACCGCCGAGGCCTCCCCCAGCTTCACCCCTGCTCACCGGGGCCCTCAGTCCATTGTCCGCAACGTCCCGGGTTTGCCCCGGAACCCATCCTGCATGTGCATGTGACGTCACCACGCTCACAAGTGCACGGTGCGCATCTCCTGCCACCTGCCCCGGTGGTGGCTTTGTCTGCTTGCCCGGCTGGCTCCCTGGCCAGGCTGAACATTCTCCCAGCACTTAGGGAACAAAGGACAGGGGCTCTGGAACAAGACACACCTGGAGGCAGTCTCGTCACCTGTGTTCCAGTTCTGTGACCCTGCCACCTTCCTTCCTTTCTGGGCCTCATCTGCAAAACCAGGAGAGCAGCTCCTACTCACTGGTGTTGTGAGGTCTGAGGAGAGCGTGTGGGGCTCCGGGACCTCGTCATCCCCGGGAAGCGGGTGGGATGAAGGAGTCAGTGAGGCGCAAATGCACCTCTTGCCTGGGAAACTCCTCGGGGTCGGGGGGCCTGGAGTCCGGAGGGCCGGGAGCCGTTCCCAGACGGTGAGTCAGCCCCAATCACAGGACCTGCTGGGGCCGGCGCCAAGACCTCCCTCTGCGGCCACTCCGCCCTCCGCAGGCAGGTTCCTCCCCAGCCCACTGTGTGCTCAGCCCCTGCCCTGCATGGCGGGGGGCGCAGGGCTGCCGGTTCCCTGGGCTGCCACAGCAGAGCGCTATGGCTGGCGGCTCAGACAGCAGATCTCATCCCCACGGCGCGGGGCCAGAAGCCTGGGGTTGAGATGTCAGCAGAACTGGTTCTCCCTAGAGGCTCTCAGGGCGGATCTGCCTGCACCTCTCCCCCAGCCTCTGGTGGCTGCCAGCAGCCCATGGCCCCCTTGTCTGGGAGACACCCCACTCCAGCCCCTACCTTCCTGTCACACGTTGCCCTGTGTCTGTCTGCTCGTGGGGACATGGGCCATGGCGGCTCAGAGCTCACCAGGAGAACCTCATTCTAATTTAAGCGCCAGAACCCTGGGGGACGCGATTCACTGCAGTGCACTAGAGACGCAGGTGAACAAGACAGAGTAGCAGGGTGGGATCAGGCTCCTGCGCTGTGGCCCCAAGTCGAGTGACAAAGGCCTGCCTGCCTGGCTGGGTGCTGCAGGCTCCAGCAGGCAGGGGCAGCAGAGCCCGTGTGCCAGGGTTAGGGTTAGGGTTAGGGTTAGGGGTTAAGGTTAGGGTTAGGGTTAGGGGTTAAAGTTAGGGTTAGGGGTTAAGGTTAGGGTTATGGTTAGGGTTAGGGTCAGCCAGGTGGCTCTCGGCGGCTCTGGTCAGATGAGCTTAAACTAAAAAGGTGCAGTTGGGGACAGGTGCAGGACTTCATCCAGGCTGGGGATGGGAGGCTGTGGGTTTCAGAAGTCGGTTTGCTGTCTACAGTTCAGCCACATGAGCACAGAATTCTAGAACCTAAGTACTAACTGTGGAGAATCACTGCTTCCCCGTCCGCCACATTCTCCATCCTGCCCAAGCACGTTGAGTCGGTGCTCAGTACGTTGCCGAGAGTGTGAACAGTAGGGAAATCCTAAAAGCCCCCTTCGTCAGCCCCAAGTCTTGGTTGCTACTCTAGCTATGGAGCGTCTGTGAACATTAAACTGCACACTTAGAGCCAGGGGTTTTCTCAGATCAGCACCAGCAGGGCTTTCTGCATACCCGGATGACCAAGTCCGGTGGCCAGGAGGGCGTCCAGGTCAAGTAATCCCCTCCCCGCAGGGGTCCTGGGGCAGCACGCTGCACCCGGAGTGTGGGTGGCCCTCTGTCCTTAGTGGGGGGTTCGGGGAACCGAGAGCCTACCTCCCAGGGACATAAGGAGCTCTGAGCTGCCACGCACTGCCCTGGGGCCAGGCCCCAACAGTAGGCGGAGGCACCAAGAGGTCACCCTGGGGGAGCCCAGCGGAGCCTCTGCAGAGGTGGGGCCCAGTTAGGGAAGAGCCCAGATCGCCCCCACATTCCCCTCCACGGCGTGGGTCATGGGGGAGGAACGTGTGGCCGCAGGTGCCTGGCCACAGCCACCACTACCTGGCCACCCCGGCAGGAAGCCACATGGTGAGGGGACTTGGTGACGCCCCGTGAGAGCTCAGTCCCCGGGGCAGGCTGGCAGAGACGGTGGCACCCACAGCACCCGCCCGGCTCCCTGGCGAGTGAGCAACTGCGTAAGCCGACGAGCGGGGCCCAGGCCGGGAAACTCAGTCTGGTGGGCACAGCCTTGGAGATGAGCCTCTTGGTACCGGGCGGTCAGTTACGTTTGCAACTTGCCGTGAGTTTATGATTGTTTCCAAATGAAAAGTTCGTTAAAATTTTAAAAATTATAAAGGAAATTATTAAAAAGCATCATCTCCATCAATCTTCACAAGAACCTTGAACTGTGAAAGAAATTATTATTTTTCGTGTGTGTAGACGGGTGAGTGGTCCCCCAGACGGCGGGAAGAAATGAACCCAGACCCCAGGCACCGGCCGTCTCCTCCCCGGACACCCTGTCGCGGCGGTGAGTGGTGGTGTCTGCCCGTCCCCCGCCGCGGTGCCTGGCCGTGCGGTGCTCGTCCCCGGCTCCCGCTGGCCCAGAGCCCTCCTCCTCCCAGCGTCCCTCGGAGCCCACAGCGCCGTCCCAACCGTCACGGCCCCTCCGGGACAGGGAGGTCTGTTTGCCACATCAGACGCCTCGTCACGTGCCGGCGGGAATGGAGGGGGCTGGACGCGCAGAGGGCACCCGCGCCCTGGGTCAGGGGGGCCTCCTCTCCGACCCTGGCAGCCCCACCCAGCACGTTCCCGGACACAGGCTCTGGGTGGTGACGCGGATTAGGAGGCCGGGCTGCGGGGTCCAGTGTGCCGCGTGGCCCTGGGCGGGCTGCTTGGCTGGTCTGTGTCTGGTCTCCTGCCCCACCTGTTCCTTCGGCCGGCGAGATGGCGGCTCAGATGGGCCCAGGGCACAGGAGGTGCAAAGCCCCCCGTGTGGATGTGCCCAGGCGCCTTCGCACGGGGGCTTTTCTCCTTTTCGCTCGGGTGGCCCCCAGCCTCCGATGGCCTCCTCACAGTGTCCGAAGGGGGGATCCACTTCCCAGCGTCCACCCCCCACATTTCCAGGAGGCCTGGGACAGAGCGTCGGGCTGCACCTTCCACCTCCCCACCCCATCCACCTGCACCACCCACTCCACCCTCGTGACAAGGGGACCCGTCCCCACTCCAGCCAGCACAGGGCAGCGAATAACTCAAAACCAGAGGAATTGCCTCTTCCTGAGTGTCCTGAGCCGCCCCTGCGGGGACCTTCTCACCGCGCATCCTCGCATGTGCCCATCCTCCTTGGGGCCCCTCCGGTACCAGACCTGCGCTCCCGGCTCCTCCAGCCTGCTCTGCGCACCCCAGCTCCTGCCTCCCCAGCCCAGTGGCAGCTCAGCGCAGAGCGATGGAATTCCGCCCTCAGGGCCGCCTCTGCAGAAGGGGCGGTTTCCTCCCCACCACAGTAGGTAAGGAGGAGTTATCCTAACGGAGGTCCCCCGGCTCCCCTTTCTCCCACGGGCACTGGAAGCACAGCAGCCTGCCTCCAGCAGACAAGAGCCATGCGGGGGCCTCCTGCTGTCCCCCTTGCGGCCCGCCCCACTTTTCCACTGTGGGGGGACCCCCATATCACAGGTGTTTACGCAGCGGCTGGAGATTCCCATCTGACTGCTCAGGGAGACGGCAGTGTGCCCCACCTCCTGGGAGGATTAGGCCGTGCACGCCTGGTACATGTGTACACTACGCACACTGAACAAAGCAGGCACATCTCAGCTAAAAGAAATGTCTCGAGCAGGGAGTAAGTACAAGCAGCTGACTGAACGAGGAGACGTCTTAGCTATGTCAACAGAAAAGGAACCAAACTCTAAAATAACTTAAAGAGGCTTATTCTGAGCCGAACTTGAGGACCATGGCCCGGAGCCACGCCCAAGAAGCCTTGAGCAGTGGACTCGCTGTGGCTTGGTCACAGTTTGGTTTTATACATTTCAGGGAGATGCGGGGGGTCACAGGTAAAGTCATAAATCAATACGTGGAAGGCGTACACTGGTTTGGCCCGAAAAGGTGGGCCATCTCGAAGTGGGGCTTACAGGTTATAGGTGGTTTGAAGACTCTTGGGCTTGTAACTGGTTAAAGACACAAAGCTTTATCTAAGAGCTTGGAAAGTTTTAAGTTAAGGTAAGGACGTCTGCCGATCAGACACCTGCCAGACTGATACTCAGACTCAAGTGACTTGTAAATTGAGGACCTGCAGGTTTGTCTTGCGCAGCCTGAGGCCAGCCAGTGAGTCACAGAGGATGTCTGCAGGAAGGGAGGGGCATGACTGACTGGGCCAGTCTGACTTCCCTCCGCGTGGCCAGCAACTCAGTTTAGGGTGTCCCCTTGGCTGAGAGGGGGCCCGTTCAGTCCGCCGGTCGGCGGGGAGCCTTAAGATTTCACAGCTGGGACAGGGGGGTGACAGAGACATAGGTGCCCCGGTGTCCCGCGGGCCTCTAACAAATAGCTGCTCAGTAAATGAATAACCAAGGAGCTTTCCCTGGAGAGCACAGCTGACGCACTGGATGCTTCAAGCAGATATTTTCATTCTTATTACCTCTGTGTGTTTGTGACTTAATTAGCACTTATTCAAATCTATCCAAGATACATAATTTTCTTCTACATGAGAGCCTTACACTGAGTGGCTGCTGGAAGCCTGTGCTGCGGCTGGTCGCAGAGCTGAGATACGGGGTCCTGGGGACGGAGGGGAAGGAGTAAACAAGAGGTCACCGGACCGGGCTTGAGAGCGTGGAGCGTGGCACCAAGCGGCAGAACCCCGAGGGGCCCCCGAAGTCCTGGACCAGGCGCCACCCCATGCCCGGTCAGCAGGTTTGGGGCAAGTACAAGAATGTACATCCCGGTCGGGTTCCCAGGTACCAGGCGCAGGCCCAGGGCTGCTGCTGCAGACCTGTCATCGGCATCCCGGGAAAGGCGCCCCGTCTGGCAGGCGGCCGTGTGAGCCGCAGATAAGGTCAGGGGCATGTTCAACAGGAAGAAAACCACACGTCTGAGAATCACTGGTAAACAGTTAGTGACTTCCTATTAAACTGCATTTATAGCTGCAGCGAACGCTCATGGAATACTTACCCCTCCCCAGGTGTTCTCCTGGTGTTTTACGTGCTAGGGCTCATTTCACTCACGCAGGAGCCCTGAGGGCACTTAGCAAATCACCTTGGAGATTGGGAATGCAGGGACCAGCACGCCAGGTAACCTGCCTGAAGTGTCAGCAAGTAAACAGGCACGTGTGCACACCCGTGTGTGTGTGCACGTGTGTGAATGTTGGAGCCACGTTCTATGGTCGCCCTGCAAGCTGCTGTGCTTTGCGCCCTCCTGGCATGCTGGAGTGGCCACTGGAACTCCAGGGCGAAAGTGGTGGCTTTGTGGCATTCAGAGTCACTTTCTGCACAAACCGCGAGGCTCCTCCAGTTCAAGAAAGGACTGAACTGCACGGCTCTGCGGGGCTGTAGGCGGCACCAGGCGGTGCCGGAGCCCGAGGACCCCACCGAGCTCGCTTTAGCGTAAGGTTCCCCACCCACGCATCTGCAGAGAGGCCCAGGAGACGGCACGACCATGGCGGAAAAATGTCACGCACAGTGGACGGAAGACCCCAGGGCAGACGCGGCAGCTGGAGGGGCCCATGGACACGTCGCCTCCGTGGCCTACGGGAAATGTTTGTGCCCGTCGAGGCCATGAAAGCGTGGGAAGCCCACGTCTCCTCAAGGATGAGCTGTTTCTACAAAATGCAAAGCCGCCTTGGCCGAAGCTGGGGAATGGCTCAGTGCAGACTGCCAGAGTGGCCTCAGCCGTGGGTCCGCGGGGCGGGGGTGGACCCGCAGCTAACGAGCACCCACCCTGCGTGCTGGCAAACGCGCCCGCTCTCCCGCCCAGAGCATGTGGCCCAGCGCTAAGATGCCTTCGGCTAACGGGGTGAAAGTCGTAATTAGGTCCTGCCAGAAACGCCCTGTAATCCTTCATAATGTGCTAATCGCTCAGGAGCAAGCGTGTGGGCACATCGGCCAGGCCCAGCCGCGGTCGCTGTGGCTTCTGCGAGTCCAGGCCCAGCCGCGGCCCCGGGACGGATGTTTCCTGGGTTGTCAGGGCTTCTGCACTGACCGTGTAAATGCGCCTGGAATCGCCCAGCAGCCGGAGAACGCCAGCCCTCGCCCCACACAGCCACCGCAACCTAAGCCGTGGCTGTGTTTTCCATCCCCAGCTACAGAACTAACGAGTTTGTTTTATGGGAAAATTCCAGGACCCTCCTTCGTAAATTCAATACAACTTCAAAAGAGCGAGCCGCTCTCGGTCCAGAGTGCATCTCAGCCCTGCCTTCAGGGCCCGGCTCCAGGGGAGAGCCGGCCCGAGGTTCTCAGGTTCTCGCCCCGCGGCAGCCAGAAGCGGCTCCAGCGTCGTCAGTGGGGAAAACGGACCATCCTCCCTGTTCCTCCACCACCACCTCGGGGGCTGCCCCCAGCCAGGTGCCACAGCCAGACAGGTCGGACCCCGCACGTCTGCGGCCCGTGAAGGTGCGCGTGGTTCTCGCCGGCGGCCCGAGTGCCGCAGCGTGGGGGCTCTGCTGCTCGGCTGGGGGCCCCCAGCTCTGACAGTCGCCAACCGCCCGGCTTTGGACACAGCAACCTCTGGAACTGCAGAACCCTCACTTGTGAAGGGGACCGGCACCCCCAGACTGAAACAGGAGAACACGACCACCGTGGCAGTGGCTGGAAACGCGGGCAAGGTGAGCCCTCCTGTTCCCTTCTACCAGTCGGGACGTTTCTAGGAAGTCAAATCTTCCCTGTCAATCATCAGGCAAGGGACGCAGGCTCTTTTTGGGAAAGGAAACTTCAGTCTTGTGGGTGCAAAATGACTTCAGCTCCACATTTTAAAACTCCTGACCTGTGAGTCGCGTTGCCAAAATCATCTCAATCGCCTATTAAGGTTTCAAAGGGCATTACCTTCTTGGGTCCAGGACAGGGTAAAATCACTCACTGTGCTCGACTCTGTGCTTCCGCCGCACCCCACACACGGGCAAAACATCGCCGGTAGACGCCACGTAAGTCCTTGCACTGCCACTTAAAGTCCCTCCTGTTGGTGCCGTCGGTCCACCCTGCCCTCCCCGCCTAGGTCAGCCTGGGACGGGGCTAGAGCTCCACAGCTGGGACGCAGGCGGCCGGGCCCTGGCGCAGACGCAGACGCAGCCGTGGCGCGGAAGTGTCTGGCGTTAACTGAGCCACGCAGCTGCCTCTGTGCTTCTCTGCATCATTTTGCCTTTGGAGCTACAGGGACTGGGGACGCTATTTTGGCAATTTACTTCCTGAAATAGAGAACCAAGATCTCAGAGTAATGCTCACCGTTGTTTTAATCTCTTGAATAAGTTATGTGGGAGTTAAGAACGGCTTATTTAAAACACATTTGCAACCGGAGTATTAACAACTGCACACTGGCCAAGACAAAGCAAACACAGGCCGTGGCTACACCCGAAAACCTACAGCAGCCCGCGGCGTTTCAGAACAAGCGTCGTCCTGGGGTTGAGGTCCCGGTAGTCTGCGATGGCAAATCATGTCCCCCAAAACGCGACCCCAGGATCTCAGAATGAGATGTTTTTTGGGAATTGGGCCCTGTCAGCTGTAATCAGCTAAGAGGGTCACGCTGGAGTTCTGTGGGTCTTCGTCCAAAGTGACCGGTGTCCTTATGGAAAGAGGGAGATGAATGAGACAGAGACAGAGACTGGAGCGATGCCCCCCACACCCAGGAATGCCGCAGCCCCCGCACCAGGACGCGCCCTGGGAGGGAGCCTGGTCTTCTGGCCCTGGAGCCGGGAGCCGACCCCTCCTGCCGTCTGGACGAGGGCTCTTCTCACAGGTTGTTCGAGGTCCGAAGGGACCTCCCCCGCCCTGGCTGCAGGCTCCTCAGAGGAGGGGGAACCCCAGTCCAGGACGTCCCGGCCAGATGCTGCCCCAGCCTCCCCTCCACCCGCCTCTGCTGCGGCTGTCTGCTGTTGTTCGGGGCTGACCTAACCTGTGGGCTCCTTCTCCCCATCTCACCGCCACTGCTCGGACTGTCCTCGGGGGCCTCTCCCCAGTACCGTGGTCCACTCTGGCCACTCTGGCTCTGGCCCAGAAGAGGCCGGGTCTGCGTGTTCCTCAGCTGGCAGGGCCTGAGCCCAGGCGAGCAAACCGCTGGGAAGGCGTGAGCGTCCAGCTCCACCGTGCCCCTCCCTGACTGCCACTCTGGGTCCCGGACTGGCTCTGAGAAGAGCAGAGCAGGAGGGAGGAAGGCCCAGGGTGGCCCTGGCCTGGTGGCCGACCCCCAGGTGGGCGATGTCCTGCCCGGCTGGCCTGTCCCTGGAGTCCCTGTCCCCCACTGGCCAGAAGGTTCATGTGCCCTCACGCGAGGGGAAGGAACCCGCTGCGCAAGGGCCCTCCCCTCTGCCAGCTCCGTGGCGCTTCAGCTTGACCGACCACGACAACCAGAGAAACAACTCCTGGAACCTCCGGCTGCGGACGGTGCAGCGGACAAGGCGCTTTGTGCTGGGCCTTGGTCACGCAGATCGGCCCAACCGCAGGACAGCCCATGAAATCCCTGCACACCGGGGCCCGGTGACCTCGCCTGGTTGGCAGTGCCCGTGGGTCTTGCCACACAGCCTGGCTGGGGCAGCTCAGTGCCGTCTGCAGGACTCACGGGAGACGCCAGCTGGAAGCTCCTGCCGGGTCCCTGTGGACCCCTCCCCAGGTCCCCTTTCCCTCTGCGGAGTCTAATCTACCCCATGGGGGCTCCCCAGGTGGCCCCTTTTTCCTAGGACTGTGGAGGCACCAGTGCCTCTCGGGTGTCCCCAGGACCAACCACCTAAGCCCTGGTCTCACGCGGGAAGACGGAACTGGGCTGGCCGGGGCCGGGGGCTTCCAGACAGACTGTGGGTCTGGGGCTCAGCTCCAGGCGCCTGGGAGGAGCAGACCGTAAAATGCTGGACCGAGTTTTTCTCCTAAACGGCACCTTTTGTCTTCGGAACAAAACAGCACAAAATGAAACGGGACTGCTCCCTCCTCCCCAAGCAGCCTCAAGCACCACCTTCCGCCAGAGGCCTCAGGTCCCACTGTCTCCGGGGTTCCCGTGCAGCAGGCTGACCGCAGGCACCGCAGTGGAGCTGTCCCCAGCGTCCTGGGCCTGCGCCGTGCACCCTGCACCCCACGCGCCGGCCCCACCGGGCTCTCCGCCAGGCCGCTTCCCCCGCGTCCTCCCCCTTTGCTCCAGCCTCTGCCTCTCCCTGCCCAGGACCGCCGCGGCTGCGCTAACTCAGCGCCCTTTGTGCAGTGTTTCCCAAATGTGCCCAAAGCAGCATCCGCCCTGTGTGTTGAAAACATGCCCCAAGCCCCTCCCCTGCAGAGTCGGATCTCGGAGGTTGGGGTGGGGGCAGGTTACTTTGTCCACAGGCAAGTGGAGAAGCACTTCGAACCGGCTCCCTGTCCCCAGCGGCTTCCTCTGACCCCCTGGGCGCTGGCCGCCGGCACGGCCTCTCCGGAGCCACAGCCCAGGTGCGCGGCGGCCTCAGCCCCTCACCGCACGCCAAGGCCTTCCAGCCTGAGCGAGGCCACCTTCGGGCCTGTCTCCTCCCTGTGCCCTTTCTGCTGTGAACTAAAATAAAATCTCAGCCCCCAGCTGACTGCATGGGCCCCCTCTTGGCCAAGGGGACCCCAGAAGTGCCCTAAAGCTGAGTTGCTGCCACGAGTGGGGAGGTCAGACACCTCTCATGACCCGCCCTTCTCGGAGCTGTCCTTTGTGACTCGTCACCAGGCTGAGGCCACGCAGGACAGAGCTCGAACCACGCCTGCAGGGCCTAATTGCTTAACAGATCACTGCAATCTGAGCGTGTCCGGTGGCTTGTCTCTGATTAACAGACTTCCTTATCTTAACTTAAAACATTCCAAGCCTTTAGACAAAGCTTCGTTTCTTTAAACGATTACAAATCAAAGAGTCTTTAACCCACCTGTAAGTCTTTAACCCACCCGAACCTGTGATGCCGCTTAGCGAAGTCCCGTCTTTGCAGGCCAAACCAGTGCCTGCCTTCTGTGTGCTATGCATGGCTATACATGTAATTCCTGTCCCCTAAAACGTGTAGACCCCGACTGTGACCCAACCACGGTGAGGCCACTTGTTTAGGGCTTCTTGGGTGTGGCTCTCTGGGCCGTGGTTGTGTGTATTTAGCTTGGAACAAAACTCTGTTCAAATTATCACACAGGGCTTGGGTTCCTTTCCAGTGACACCGCCAAGCTCTCCAAGAGCTCATTTGACGATCTTTATAACCCGCCTTACGTGTGTCTGACTGGGCCTTTTGGGTCCGTCAGGAGATGGAAACCCGGAGAAACTGCCGGGGTTTCTAAGGTCGCACCGTGGGCAGACGGTGGAGCTGGGCTTTGAGTCCGGTTCCCCAACCCGAGCCTGTGCCCGCTGTGATTTCCAGGCAGACCCAAGTGCTCGAGCGAGGACTGGGTTACCCTCCTGCTCCCGCCAGGGACGTCCTTTCTCCAGGACATCTTGAGGACTTGGCCATGTGGGGTTGAAATTGGTAGCGGTACTGAGACTCCCAGATGATGTTAAAGGTCCTAGTTTGAGGGGCAAGAAATAAAGGAGAAAAAGCTTATTAAAATATTAGCCACTTTGAGCTGAAAGTCATGCCTGTGCCACTTTGCTTTGCCCTGGCCGATGTTTCTCAAGACAGCTCTTATGAAGCCTGGCTGTCCTGGGATGCCCAGAGAAATTTCTTTTACTTTCCCCCTAAAAACTCCAGTGGTAAATGTGTGTCCCTGTCCTTAGCTGCATACCTGGCTAAGGCTGCTCAGGTGTGGTTCAGGTGAGCACAGGTGAGCTCAGGTGAGCTCCTGGTGAGATGCTGTCCCAGTGGTGGGCCTCTTCCTAGTCCCCAAAGTGGGCGTGGGCCCGAGTTCCCAGGTAAGTATTTTATTTAAGGTGGTTTCTACTGAGGGGGCCACAGCAGGAAACATCTCTGCTCCCAGAAACCGTTGTGGGACCAAAGTGAGGTCGGCTCACCCGGCACAGCCGAGCCAGACGCTGCCGCAGCAGAAAGGGGCTTCTCTCCCAGGGGTCCCACAAGGACAGTGGCGAACGCGTAAAACCCGAGCTCCTCCGTGGGGTTTGAAGGCAGGGGCCGGTTCAGGCAGGCAGAATGGCAGACGCACACATGGAGGCGACAGGAGGGTCTGGCCACCAAACTGGATGTCCTCAAGTGAGGGTGTCCAAGGGTTCAGAGAAAGGAGGGTTAGGTCGGGCGTGGCCCCTGCAGACGGCAATTTAGAACAAAGACGGGGTCAGAGTTCAATTCCTCAGCTCCCATCTGCATTTCTCATCAAGTGGGGTTTCTGAAAAACAACTCAAGAACCTATGTTAAATTTTGTCAACCTCAGTAAATTAATTTTAAAGAGATTTACTCTGAGCCAAATTTGAGGACCATGACCCGGAGCCAAGCCCAAGAGGCCCTGAGCAGTGGACTCGCAAAGGTTCGGTTACAGTTTGGTTTTATACATTTTAGGGAGACAGGGGCTACAGGTGAAGTCATAAATCAATACGTGGGAGGTGTACATTGGTTTGGGCCAAAAAGGTGGGCCATCTCGAAGCGGGGGCTTACAGGTTATAGGTGGGTTTAAAGATTCTTTGGCCTGTAATTGGTTAAAGACATGAAGCTTTGTCTAGAGGCTTGGACTGTTTCAACATAAGCTCTTTATCAGAGATAAGCCACTGGACATGTTTGTTGTGTAAATTGAGGACCTGCAGGTTTGTCTTGCATACCTTTAGGCCCGTTCATGGGTTACAAAGGATGTCCCCAAGAAGGGAGGGGGGCATGATAAGGCATGTCTGCCCTCCTTCCTCCTGGCAGGCAATTTAGTTTTAGAATATTCTGGTGGCCACCAGTGCATTCATTCAGTCAGCTGGTTGGGGGGTGGGGTGAGCCTTAAGATTTTATTTTAGTTCACAGTTTCCAAAGGGAAACAAAACGCCTCCGACTCTGGCCCCTGCGGTGGGCGCCTTGTTCTCCCTTTCACTGTTCCAGGCCGGGGGTGCCGGAAATTCCCCCGAAGGAGCCGCAGCTCTGCCTCTATCTCCACACCTGGGGCCTCTCTCCCTGCGGCCCCTCAGGGTCCCTGTTCAGCCTCAAAGCCACGGTCAGCAGGTGTGTGTCCTTCCCGTGGGTCTGACCTGGAGAAACGGCCTTGCCGGCGTGTGCGTGTGTGCGTGTGCGTGCGTGTGTGTGTGCATGTGCATGTGTGTGGTGGAGATGAACATCTTTCCTCTGAGATCCGGAACAACTCACCCAGGGCTAAGGACACAGAGGCCCACAGAAGGAGGAGACGAACTCAAATCCTGGAACCCGCCTTGGCAAAGGAAAAGGTAAGTCAGTGAAAACCAATCCGAAGTGGAATCCTAAAGTCCTGGGTCCGGGAGGGTTGTTGGGCTGCAGCGACTCCTTTCGGTGGCACTGAGTCCCCGGGGAGGAGGGAAGGGCGCGGAGGGGCGAGTGGGGCCCTGCGCTGCACCCCAGGCACACGGCGAAAGGGGACCGCAGGGAGAGGACACTGACGCTGGCCGGGCTCCTTCCTCCCAACCTTGCCGCCCGGAAACTCAGTTTCCTGGTTAAGGAAGGCGGCCGGGGCCTTCCCACCCGCAGCGGAGAGCAGGTTAGGGTGCGGCCAGGGCCTGGGTCCCCGCAACCCCAAGGGAAATCGTCGCCGTCAGACGCGCCTCGACGGGACTAATCCCTGTCCTTTGACGTCAACGCTATGGGTATCGTTTCTTACACAGAAATGAATCGTCAAGGTAGAAAAGTTGGTAAATAAATTCAAGCAAAACTTAAAAAAACTTGGAAGCACACCTCAGGAAGCCGACTGTTTTCCTTTCCATCTTTTCTATTCCTCTTTCGCGAGGATACATATTTTCCATCCACGATCGAGGGTCTGTTGGGCCCCTCCTTCCCCTCTGCACAGAACCCCCCAGGCCTGGCTGGAAATCGTGGGGAGTGCATCAGTCCTTCCTGCTAGAAAGTGCTAGAAAACATCAGGGGGCAGACAGAGGAGAAGCCGGTGGGTCTGGGCCCTGGGGACGGTGGGGTGTGGACAGAATTCCTCTGGGCTCCACGGTCTGGGCAGCCCCCGGCCTCCGGGTGGAGTGCAGCCCCCTCCCTCCTGTTCCACCTGGGAATGTTCCGGGAGGATGACAAGTGTCAAGGGGCTTGGAGCCAGGGGCAGAGGTGCCTGATGGGGCTGGTTGGTGTCACTGGTGTCCCCGGGCTGACCCGTGTGGCTGGCGCCCACGCAGGGAGGAGTCTGAGCTGGAGGTGGGGGCCCAGCCTCTGTTGGGCTCGAGGCTTTTCTGTCTCACTGTTTGATCCAAATTTGTGCAGGAGCCCAAGCATCCGAGCCCCCAGGCCATTTTCTGCTGCAAAGAACCAGCAATAGAGCAGAATTTCTCCGGCTACTCCTTAAATGCTGCTTTCCTAGGGCTCAGGGTGGCTGTTAACCCAAGTGCTTGGGGACTCTAAGAGCTGCCCTGTTCCGACCCAGAACACACCAGAACAAAGGGTACAGGCCTCGGACTGACAAACACAGCTGGGGGCCTGGCCTCCTGGTCTACGGGTTGGGATGTGCACCGTGCCAGGCACAGTCACACAGGGACAGAGGCCTAGAGTTCTTTCTCGGAAGCGGGCCCTGTCGGCGGCCACCCCCAGCCTGGAGAACGCAGCCCGCGGCCCTGCCCGCACACCTGCTCTCTCGGACGACGGCAATCGCAGAAACCCGGCTTGAGAGCTTAGTCCCTGAGCAGCCGGGCCTTGGGAAGGGCTGGTCTCCAGGGAGCGAGGCTCCCCCAGACCACGTCCTGCTGAAGGACCACGGAGTGGAGGTGAGGAAGCCTCGGGCGGGTGAAGAGACTGAGCCCTGTCACATATCGGAGCACGAGGTCGAGGTTCAAATCCAGACGTAAGGAAGGCTTCTTAGATCTGGAGCTCGAAGGGGCCTCCCCGCTCGTTCTACAGGAATAAAAGAATTTTAGCAATGTGACCGCAGGCTGATCTTTCATACTTTCCGTCAGATAAGCCAAAGCATTTAAGGACATTTTTGTACCAACACTTCATGGGAGTCCAGGAAGTACTTCTGGCAACAGAGTGGTGATAACATGCAATTCCCAAAGCAGCCGGCAGAGACCCCCTAGCAAGAAGAGGGAGTGAGCAACCTGTCGTCAGACAGGGGTCTGGTGGATACACCGCGCTGCGCAGATTGTTCACACCGCGCCAGAGGAGGTGGGAACGGGTCGGGGACAAGGAGGCTTTGCTGGAGCTGCCCAGGGAGCAGGAGGGAAACCTGGGAGTGGGTGGGAGCAGAGACACCCCCGGGGGCAGCAGCACCTGGAAGCCGCGGCTGCCTGTTTTCCGTGTCCTTCTGTGGCCGGTCTGCCAGGCCCGTGGCCTTTGATGCCACTAGACCAGAAACAAACTTCTATTAAAGTAAAAACCCCACAAATCCAATGGTTTATTACTCATCCCAAATCCTCCCCCATGTTCCAAGGCAACCCAAACCTGCCGTAAAATGTGTCCTCTAAGTGCCGCTGTACCCGAGGAGCTTTGTCCCGTTGTCCACAGCCAAATTGAAAGGGAGAATTGTTCATTATTGCAAAGAGCCTGTGGTTACTTTGAGACTGGTCTGCCAGGAGGTTCGGGCGCAGACCTTGTGTTCACGAGATCACTGCCAGCCGCAAACCTCAGAGCAGGGACCGTTCTGCGGGGGCGGCGTGCAGTTTAACTACGACACTGGTATTTCCACGCAGAGTGCAATGCACCGCTGAGAGTCGATGTCCCGAGGGCCAAGCCCACGGCCCGAGGCCACTCCCCAGGTCTCCCAGCCCTCAGGGCGTCTGTCACCTGGACCCGCACACAGGGAGGCTCTTCAGGAAACGGTCGGGGCGCAGCGGGTGCACGGGCGCACCGTGCGCACAGGGCAGCGAAGGCAGACAAACGACTTTACAGGAAGGAGGAGGAGGAGGGCGCGATTGTTTTGGAGCAATTACCCCTGGCTGCAGGATCCGTGACAGGGCGACGCCAGACTGAGGCTGGAGCGGCGTTGCTGAGCGGACGTCCTCGCGGGAGGATTTCTCCTGTAAGGCCGCCGTGCTCTGTGCAAGGCTGTGGCTACTGTGGTCTCTGGGGATAGTTTTGTCATAAGGCGCACACGTGTGAGAAACATCTGCACGGCCTCCGGGCTCGGTTTCCCAGGTTTTCATTTTTCTTTGTTTTTTTTTTGAAACTGGGTCTCGCCCTGTCGCCCAGGCTGGAGCGCAGTGGCATCATCATAGCTCGCTGTAACTGTGCACTCCTGGGCCCAAGCAATCCTCCTGCCTCAGCCTCCTGAGTAGCTGGGACTGCAAGCCTGTGCCACCATGCCCAGCTAATTTTTTAATTTATTTTTTATAAATGGGATCTTGCTATGTTGCCTAGGGTGGCCTCGAACTCCCAGCCTCATGCGATCCTCCTGTCTTGGCCTCCCAAAGCGCTGGGATGACAGGCATGCACCACTATGCCTGGCTGATTGGGGTTTCCTTAACGTCGGTGACTCCATTCTGGTTCCAACAGCGTTCCTTGTCCAAGCTCTGCTACGACAGCCTAGCGCCACCGGACCCTTGTTGCTCTGCCCCCGTCCCTCCCCCGTCTCCGGGCCTGTTCTTCTGAACCACCTCAACGTAACTTGCTGTACTTGGAGAACATGTTGTGAAAGAAGACACGACCACTGGAAGGCCTCATACTTAGTGTTTTCAGCCGCGAGGACAAGAGCCGTCTCCAGGTGGGCTGCCCGGAGTCTCCTCCTCCTGGCTCTGCGGAGGGAGAGCCCTTTACAAATGTGAATTTGCTCCTCGAAAGGAAAGCTCCTGACTGCTCTTAGGGTCTTTCCTGCATCTGCTGGTTCTCCTTGCCTTTAGCTCACGGCCATCCACAGGCCAGAGGGCATATTTCGGGTGGCACGTTCTGGCACCTTCTCCTGACAACGTCTGCTCCTCGGGCCTGTTCTGTCCTTTTTGCCTCCAGTTACCAACCGCTCTGCTTGCCCGAGACTCGGAGATGAGCCCCTCGGAGGAGAAAATGATTGCTGCATCCGTTTCGCCGTCCTTTCGGCTTCTGGATTTATCCTTTTAACGACTATTCTGTGTGGCTCTGAAGTCAGAACCGTGCGGCCTTGTGTAACGAAACTCTGCCCAGGTGCGGCCCTCGGATTCTGAGAGCCCAGCCTTTGGGAGTGCAGATGCTCATGCGCGGGGAAAGTCAGAAGTCGTAGTGGGCACCCAAAGGGTGCAGGCCCGGGGTGGGAGGGCAGGCGAGAAGCACCTGGAGGCCACAGCCTCTCACCCCCAATTAAGAACGCGCCTTAACTGCCCGCAACACGGACAGCCGTGGAGACGCGATTTGGTTATTTCTCTCCTGTTCTCTGCCTGGATTAGTTTGAGCTAAAGGGCATCTGGACCCAGCAGATTCAGAAAAAGCTCTAAAAACAGAAACGAGTTTCTTTTTGTGAAGGAAGAGCAGGACCCTGAACAACTGGCTTCCCGGAGACAGTGCAGACTGAATCTGCATAACAAACCTCACCAGAGGAGCTTGTTTACCTGCTTTTCCGCCACCTCCAGCGACCTGCCGCCCCACACAGCAGCCCCACCCCTTTCCTTTGTTGAGGGGGATGTTTGGACCCGGTTCCTCCACCCACCTGGGGCTCCAGGCGCTGGGTGTTCCCCGGGCACACAGACGACTTGTCAATGGACTTGTGTTTGTCTCGGGCCCACCTGCTTTTGCCCACGCGGCTTGCGGGGCCTGTGGTGGGGGGAGGGAAGGGGTTTTCTCCCTGTGGTACAACCCCGCCCGCTTGGGTTCCGGTTCCGCCCGCTGGAAACCAGTTTTGCCTGTGCTGTGTCAGCCTTCAGTACCGAGACTCTGAGAATGTGATTGAGCATAAAGTTTGTTCCGTGCCACGCTGAGGACGGGAGCAGGGAGTGAGCTGTCCTGAATACACAGCCATGACCAGCAGTTACAAGTGGGATTTAAGGGGAAAAAGGCAATCCCTGAATTGTTTACCGAGAATTTGCATTAAAGTAGCATAAGCTACTGACTGGCTATATATTGATCTTCCTGTCACTAATCCCAGGAAGACAATGGTGAGAGCCAGCCGGGAACAAAGGCCTTTAAACAACTGCCCCGGGAGGGTGTGCTGGACCGACCCCCACTCCCACCAAGTGCCTGCCCAGAGCTGTTTTCCTATGGCCTGACTGACAGGAGACTCCAGGGGGGCTGCAGCTCCAGCCTCACCCCCACCCGGAACCTGGCCGGAGGATGAGGGCCTAGTCCCTCTGGGCGGGCTGGGTCACCTCCTGGCCCTGGCAGTGCCCTATCTAAACCCTCTGACCTCAGGTTCCAGCTCCTGCTTCCAGCCTAACATTTTCACTTTCTTTTTCATTCTTTCCCTCTTTTTCCCTTTTATCTTTTTTTTATTTCCCGAGAGCTGCGAATTTGCTGTGGTTGGTGTTATTCTTCAAAGCAGCCCCTGCAGGGCCTCCTGGCCTAGCCCTTCCCACTGGAGGGGGGCACCACATGGCTGGGGGGGCTCCTGGATCTGGAGCAGCTCTGGGGTGCAGACCAGGGCCCTCGCCACAGCCCCTCACCCCGGTGGGGCTAGAGCAGGGCCCCAGAGTGTGCGCACCGGCGTGCTGGGCCCTTTGCGCCGGAGACAAGGTCTTGACCATTTCTCACCCTCAGTCCCCCGAAGCCGCTGTAGAAGCCAGACTTCCTCTCCCCCGGGTGGGTCGTGGGAGCTGGAGCCCTCTCCCCAAAGCCATAAACCTCGAGGTCCCCTGTCCTCCCTAGAGGACCTCATTCCAGAGGGACCCGCCCACACCCACGGAGAAACCGTGAGGGCCCAGGGGGAGCTCGCCCGTCACCCTCTTAGGTTTGCTGGAAATCAGCGACAAGAGGTGGGTTAGTAGGAGAGGTGGTGTGGACGTTCTCAGCGTGGCCTGAGACCCCAGGAACCCCGGCTCCGCCTCAACCCACCCGGACTTCGACACCTCTGGGAGGTCCAGGTCTGTGCGCCGACATTTGAGGACACCGACCCAGTGCTGGGCCAAGTCTCCTTCCATCCCATAAACCCTCTCCACAGCGGTGGAAGAGAAAGAAAAGTCTTACCATTGAATAAGCTTCGAACCAGGCCATGACGCATCCGCCGCCGAGATGCAAACACGAAGGAGTTCCGCCCTCGCGCAGCCAGGAGGAAGCTGTCCACACTCGCAGTGGTCGTCTGTACCCAGAGGAAAAAAGCCACTTGAGCAGGAAGCTGCGCCGGGAGCCAGGACAGCCCCCAGATGCTCGAGTGGGACGGAGGTGGCTCCGCAAGGTTACTCCCAGCAGGCAGAGCTGCCAGAGGCTCGTGGGGATTTTAAAAAGGTTTAAATCCAGAGAAAGCGATTGTGATGTGCAGCGTCCTGAGAGTCGGAGGGCCTCTCTTTCCCTTTCAGCACAGGAAAAATTTAAAGTTTAACTTATTCAGAAGGGATTTGTACTTATTCGCACATCAGCCAGTGCATGGGGGTCCCCGGTGGAGAGCAGACGCTCGCCTTGCCTGTTCTGCGCGGTGACTCCGCGCGAGTTTACCTGCGAAGGCCCCAGACTCACCACGTGATGAGTCGTGTCTTCTAAGGAGGCTGGGAAAGAACAAATCATCCCGACGTTGGTTAAAGGACACGGTGAGACTCTCCTCAAGGGACGGCACAGTGGGGTCTTACCATCAAGGAGGGGCGTTGGGCTCGACTCCAAGCACAGCAAGTGGGATCCGTGGCCACAGGGCTCGGTGGCGGGAATTACCAGGAGGGAACAGCGAGTGCTGTGGTCTGGATGTCTGTGCTCCCCCAAGGTTCAGGTGTCAGGATGGTGACATGTGTGACAGCAGGTGACAGTGCTGGGATGTGGCTAGGTCCCGAGCCTGGAGCCCCCGTGGTGGGACAGAGCCCAGGACGGAGGCCTCAGGGCCTCCTTGTCCTGTCCACAGCATGAGGAGGACATAGCGAGACAGGTTAGGGTCAGGCTTAGGGTTAGGGTCACGGCGCCACCTGGGAACTGGCATTCAGGCCTCGTAGGCACTGAGCTCCCGGTGGCCTGACTGTGGACTGTCCAGCCCCAGAGCCACGAGAGGTGAGTGTCTGTGTGTGCCCAGCATGTGGCATTTGGGGTAAGCGGAGGAGGGGTTCTGGCTGAACAGACTTACCTGGATTCTTGCTGGAGACAGGAGAGGGCGACCTTCACCTGGGGGAGGCGGGAGAACAGGCCCCGACCAGGTCTGCAGGGGCCGCACACCGCGGGCAGCTTCCCCGAAGCTGACTAAGCTCCAGCTGCAACCAGGCCCCGCGAGGACGAGGACGGGCGCCAGGGCCGCGCCCAGAGGGCCCAGAGCAGCGACTGCTGTGGTCGGGAGCGTGTACCGGGACGGAGCGCCCAGCCCTGTGTAGCGGCGGTTGGGTTTCTCTGAGGCCCTGTGACTTTAGCTTTGAAATGACACATTTAAAATCCTCGTTCTTTCTCCAGCTTACGACGGTTGCTCTTCTGTTTAAACACAAAGGTTGAACGATCGCCGTTTAGGGGCCGTTTGATTAATCTTTGCTCCTGCCCGCAAACGTGGTGCCTTGGACTTCAGCAACCGCCACATGGACTTTATAAATCTGACGTGTTCATCTCCCCTTAGAAGAGCTCCTGTCGTTTGTTTAACACCTTGTATTATTTTATAAGTATCATAATTAACGAAGCTTATGAAGAGGTGGGGCTCTTTTTCGTTCTGGGGGGAGGCATGGATCTCGCTCTGTCCCAGGCTGGGTGCTGTGCTGCGATCACAGCTCATGCAGCCCCCAACTCTCCTGGGCTCCAGCCTCCCATTCGGCTTCCTGAGCAGGAGGGACTGCAGGAGCCGCCACGCCTGCCTGCTTATTTCCGTTAATAGTTCTGAATGCGCGTATGGAGGGGTCACGATTACATCCATAACAAAAATGCACATTTGAAATTGCGACCTCAGGCTGAGGCGTCATGCTAACTGCCAGATTCCCCTAAATAATTCAATTGTTAAAGCACCAAGAAATGCCCAATTTTAATAGGAAGAGGTGCTCTAATTCTTAATTCTGAATTATTGCAGAGTTCAAGGACGCCTACTACTGAGCGACGAATGCGCAGTCGGGCAATGGGCAGACCACACAAACACTGAAGTCGGACCCACAGGCTGCAGCTGCCTGCGCAAGAAGCTGAGCCTCATCCCCAGCGCAGCCCAGACTCCGCTTGGGGTCCACAGCTCAGACGGCAGGAAGCCGGACTGTCACCCCACTGACAAGCCAGGAGGCTGAACGATAACCTCTGTGACGATCGTCCCCAAGGGGTCCAAACTAACTCACCCCAATTTTTGTTCCTGGTTCTGACTGAGGACCAACCGAGAAGGCCAGACGGGCTCCACTGACCACTCCTGGGGCCGTTCAGGTCCACACCCCCAGCCCCCGACCGGAAGCTCCCCACCTCGTGCCACCTTAAGGCTCTGCCAAAACGCCAGTGGCGCGGCGACTCCGGCTCTGCAAGCTCAGGGCAAACAGCCCGTGTGTTCTCACCTGGGTGGCCTTCCTGTGTCCACTCTGCTAAGGAAATCATCCGGGGCTTCCCAAGTAATTTTGGGGGTCACCAGCCCAGCCTGCTGGGGTTTTGTGAGCTGTCAGAGACAGGCCGGGAGTGTCTGGGGGACACATGGGGCCTGAGTTATGGTCTCATTTCAAGGAACCCCAGAAACAAAGGCCTTGAGTGGCGTTTGGACCTAAATTTTTCAGTTTACTTTGTGTTTCGAGGGTGACTTTGAGGCCCAGATCCTCACCAGCAGTGTGGAAGTCACATCTTCACTTCTGCACACGCAGGAGACCAGTGACGAGCAGCTGTCCGACATCCCGGGACCCGGGGAAGCACACGTGTCCCTTTCAGACTGCATCGGTCAGGAGGCGGCAATCGGACAAGCCCGTTTAGGAACACTTTGTAAAATAACCGGAAGTCGTCCACGTCCCGAGACACAGGGAGGCAGAGGGGCTGTGCGAGGAGGAGGAGGAGGAAGAGAAGGAGGTGAGCCGGTCGGCCAGGCGGGTAGCACCGGGGGCCCCCGACCGGATTCCGGACGAGGGGAAACCGAGGAAGGGCACTACTGGGTCACGGGGGGGGGCACTGGGTATCAGCAGCATGTTGGGTAACAAGGGGGTCGTATCGCGTGTGGTGGTGCGTTGTGGCTGGCAGGAGACCGCGTGTCCCGGAGACCCCGCGTGGAGAGGAGCAGCGTCGCTCTCGGGCAGGAGCAGGAGGGACAGAGATGTGGCCAAAGGGGACGGCGGGAGGCCCAAGCACCCACCGGGTGTCCAAACCGTCTTTACGGAGCTACGCCCTGCAGTTGAGAGCGGCAACAAAAGCAGCTAAGTCTGGAGCCAGACGCTCCAAGACGGCCCTGAGGGGCCCCGGAACACGATTCCCAGCCCCGAGTGAAGAGGCGGACCCTGGTTAGAGATCCTTCGTGCTACAAATGTGGCAACACCTTTTTTATTTAGAGTAAGATGTGTTAACATCCAGCATGACAAAATTTGTACAAAGTTCACAATTTAAAAATGAAGTATCACAGCGACTTGTGATTCCACACATTTATAGCAAAATTAAAGTGTCAACAAACCCATGCCGTGTAGTACAAAAATAAATCAAACTTCAGTTCCACAGAGAGCACGATAAATAGTTTATACAAAATTCTGTCTTAATAAATGATTACTTAAATTAACTTAGAAATGAATATGAACAATAAGTTATAATAAATAAACTCTGATGACTCACGATAATTCCATATGAAAGGTCAGCATTCTAATATGTGACACTTTGTGATCCCTATATAATAGTCACAGATAACTCTGATTTGATATTATGTACCAACGTTAGATGAGCAGCAGGTTTGTGCTTAAAATCCCTTTCCATTGTACATGGGTGATAACGATAAGAATCCAAACCGATGCTATCTATTACTCTACTAAAAGCGTTACTATATTGCAGAGAAGCTGCAGACATGACTCGCGGGGAAATGCATTCGCCGGTACGAACGGGGCCCAGACGGGGCGGGGCCTGGACCGCGTGGGCGGCCCGTGACTGCAAGCCCCTCGCTTCAGCTCTCGAAGGCCGTTCTGAGCTTGGCGGCAGCAACCGATAGCAACAGAGAGGGGCGTGCGGGGCGGGTCCCGCAGAGCCCGGTAATCACATAATCTGTTCCCAGCTGTTAGTGAAGTCCTCGTGGAAAACTGTAAGCGTTTGTACAGTGAACAGTATAAAGTGCCGCTGGGATGTGCATGTATTTACACATATATATATACCGAGGTTGATATTGTATCAGAATAGTTGTTGTGAGATCCCTGTAGTCCTCTCTTCCCAACATTATGGGTCGGCCGCGAGGGCTCCTCTAAATCCACCCAGCTCAGTGTCACAAGGCTACTGACACAAGGAATTGCACACCTCCGCACGGATACATAGGACAAGGCGAGTGCAAATAGTCGACTGGCACATTGTGGGGACAATGACCCTGTAAGTCCTGTTCTGCTAAAAATATTTTTTTTTATTTTTACAAAACCCATCTTTTTTTATTTCATAACAAAATTTTAAAGTACTTTTGTACTTCCTGCATAACATCAAGACATGGAAGGAAGAGATGCTATCGAATGTAACTCAAGTCAACGTCAGGAACACAACACACCATCCACGGACTACGCAGGAGGAGGACGCAGCGGTCCAAGCGGTCTTACGCAGACAGCGCAGTCACTGCGCGAGAAACAGTCCGACCTCGAGGGCATAAACAAGTCTAAGATGACCTAGCTTAAAGCAAAAAAGTGCTGAAGTATATTTAGTTACTTTTAAAATCTGATTGCATTCGTTCTTAGAATAGGTCACAATAATCAAATGACAGGCTATGCAAATGCTCTGTGGTCACTGGTCTCCGGGGGAGGGACACGAGCGCCACGTGGGAGGACTCTCAGTGGGACCAGACGCTCGTCAGAGTCAAGGGGGGTTTACTGAGCTGCTTTTTCACCAGATCCAGCAGAGAATTCAGTCCAGTAACTAGAACTCTCACAATCATTTGCCTTTACCCCTCACATAATAAGATTAATGACAATGACAATTCTTACAAGTGAGAAGGGGAAGTAAATGCTCTTAAATGACCTTTTAGCTTAAACTGAAAACACGCGGACTCTGCTCGGCGAGCTGCGCCGCCGTGACAGACAGCTCAGAGGGCAGCTTGTTCCAAAGTTTATTGAAAAGGAAAAGGACATCTTCGTGGGGTCCGCTCTGACAAGCTCCTGTCTGAACTGACGTTTCCATGTCTCACCATGTAATGTCTAGGAGTTAATTTAAAAGTGCTGTTTAAGCTGCTTTGAATCTTCTGCCAAGTTTCCATGGCTTGATGTTGTCTTACAATAAATTACTTATGTCATTTCTTACAGTTAATCCATATGCCATTTCCTTGGAATGCAAAAAACCTCACTTATTGCCCCCACCATACACCATCCTCCTAAAACAAACAAAAAAATCACATAATATTTCCAAGCATTGTTCAAAAATAAAGCATTTTTGCAACCAATTCTTGCTATGAAACAATATGCACACAAAATGTATTTCTTAAATTCCATAAAGTCCTCCAACATGAGGCAAAATGATAATGTCTAAAAAGTGGCCTCGGGGCCACGACATGGTCATTCGAAGCTGTTTTTTTTTTTTTTTGTCCGTTTCAGTTCAAAATACTAAAACATTTAATCACTAAAGCATTAAAAAGAATTTACACTCTATTTATTTTGATCAGCTTACCTCTTCAGAAATATATATACCCCCAAATGTGCATACATAGCAGCTATAAACATTACATGGTAGAACACACTATGTCAGCTCACATGGAAAACATACAAAATGTGGATGTATTCGAAACTATTCTGCAGGTACTGTCCTTAAAGCAAGACATAAAATCATTATGAAGTCTTGTAAGCATAGCACTGTTTCAAACAGAAATAAATATATAACACTTTCTGGTAAGTTACAGCAGCAAAAACAAGAGGCATCCTTTTTTAAGCAAGAGTTTCATCACTAGAGCAGCTGTTCAGACCTGAATTCCTCTCACAGCCTGCTTTATATTTTCCAGTAGGGCTTTATTTTCTGGACTCTGATAACGGTCTTGATTTGTATACATTTCCGTCAAAGTAGTCACGTAAGCATCAAAATTTTGTTCATTGATTGGATCCTACGAGATATTAAATAGTAGTTCATATACAGCTTTTATTTTCTCAATAGTATATTCACAAAAGCATAAAATAATCTAACCGCACGTGCCCCTGGTGAGTGTTGGGGAAAGCCTACTCAGAGCGCACTCAGTGTCGCGGGTCAGCCCACCAACGGTTCTAGCCGTTAACGCTACGGTTTTGGGGTGGCAACCACACACATCCAAAGGCCGCAGAGCATGAGCACAACAGCACTAAGACATCCGTGTTACGGTGCGAACTGTGGCGCTCTCCGAGAGCCTCAGTCACTTACCATGTGCGGCAGCTGGATGTTGGCCAGGCTGTGGATCAGGGACTGGCTCAGGCTGGCCAGCTCGTGGAGCAGGGACTCGTTCTGCTGCTCGATCACCTTGTTCTCCTCCTCGATGGTCTTCAGGTTGCTTTCCATCGTGGTGATCTGCAAGGCACGGTCGTGTGAGATGTAACACAGGCGGCGGCACACGCTTGCCGCCCGAGACCAGAGGCCACCGGCCTCCAGGTGGAGAATCTGTCATTTTACGGGTCGGGTTTTTGTGCTTCTGATTCAATGCATTTGAAAATTTGGCAACTGGACTACAATGGGGGATTCACGTTAGGTTCCTGGACTGTGTTGACTTTTACCTAGTTGTTAAACTTTTCTTCTGTTGTGCCTGGAGACTCCCATGGCAGCCGTCTCCTTGCGCCATCCTGCTCTCTCTGCGGGCTTAGTGGGATTGCATTATTAATTTATTTGGGTTAGTATTTTACTGATTTGCTGCTAACACTTATTCTTTCCAGCCTGAATCTAATTCTGCACAGATAACTCCTGAAAACGGTAATCTCTTCGCGGGGCGTGTTGCGTCTTCTCACTAGGGACCAGGCAGGCGTTCTGCTTGCTGTCTACCTGAACTGTACTAGTCATTATGTAAGGGACAGAGGCCTAGCATGGATTCCTGCACCTTCCTTTCTCTCTTGTTCCAGAGAGAATCTGAGTATTGTCATTTTACATCAGTTTCTCCCCTAACTTGTGTTCTCTACTAAAAAGGCCGGACCCTTCTGAGGAGGCTGAAATGTTTCCTGTGCTAGGGAATCTCCACGGATCCGAGGGGCCGTGCCACAGCTTCCCACGCTGGCCTGAGCGGGTGGCTGGGCAGCCCCCTGTGCCGAACGGTCCTTTGCTCTTCTCAAGAGTAGAGCAGACCTCGCTGCATTGACTCCTCTCTCAGTGGAACAAAGCATGTGGCTTGCACAGATGTACAAGGGCACTGGCGCCACAGCTCCGTGGCCCAGGAAATCGTAACCTCCTGAAAGAGCAGCCCAGCAAGCCCTGGCCAGTTCAGGGGGAAAGACTAGAGCCACACAAATGGGACTGCTAAACATGTGCCAAGTCTCACAGCCACACTCCTTCCAACTGAACCCTCTTTTGCCCGAATTATCTAGTAAGTGCTCAGCTCCAAGCTCCTCACATGCGACCCCTTATTCACTGGCTTTTGCCTTTCCCGAGCGTGCTAGCAACCTGGAGCGTAAGGGGAGCTTCAGCCTGGCTGGACTTGTCAGGCAAACCTTGGGGTCGTTCTCTGCATGACAGGAATGACAACACTTGCCCCACATGTGTCTCGTTCAGAGATGTGCAGAGTGCACGCAGTAAGACACGCGCTACGCCCAGGGCCTCTGACCCCGCCTGCAGGGCCCAGACCAACGCGAGACGCCCCACGGACGTCTTGGAGCTGAGCACCACATGGTGGTCACAGAAATGGCTGCTGAGAAAGGACATATAGGAGGAGTGTTTCCCGGCCTCTCCGAAGCCAGGTGCCATCTGAGGAGGGGCTGACCAGGCTCGGGAGGGGCACGTGGAGAGAGGCGGGGGGCAGGGTCCCTTCAATCCCAGTCTGGCGGCCTGTGGTGGCGCGTGCCTGCAGGTCCAGCTACTCAGGAGGCTGAGGCGGGAGGATCGCTTGGGCCCAGGAGTTCCAGGCTACAGTGAGCTGCGACGGTACCACCGCACTCCTGCCCGGGCCACAGAGCAAGACCCTGTCTCAAAAACAAAACAAAATAAAACAACCCCAATCTAGGGCAGATGTTCTCGCAACACCTGTGTCTGAAAAATCTCTGATACAGGTGTTTAGGGAGGAGTGGTCTGCGCAGCCTGGAGCACACGGGCCTTGGATGGGGAGAGCTGGGCTGGCAGCACGACTGTCGGTCATTGGCGATGTGCCCCGGCCTCCCCCCACCGTCCTTGGCCTCGAGGAAGGGAGAACATGGTCCCTATCTAAGTTTTGAGAAACATCTAGTTTCCTGTGGTGGAGGGAGGCTGTCCCCTGGGAAGGTGCGTTCTGGTTTTGATTTTGGCAGAAACAGTGGAGGTCTGCTGTGAGCAGCGCCTGTGGGATCCTTCCTGAGACAGTTCCCGTGTGAGCAGCAGGGACCCAGCGTGCAGGGCAGACCCGAGCTCCCGGCACTGGGCCACGCCGCCTCTCCTTCTGACCCCGCGTTTCTCAGGACAGCATTCGCCGCCTGGACCCAGCCCTTGGCCTGACGTTAAAAGCTAAGAATGGTGTTTGCATCTTTCAATCGTTAGAGAAAAATAAAAGAATAACATTTTGTAACACACGAAAACTATATTAATTCGAATTGCAGTGCCATGAAGCTGTATTGGGCAAACTCACACGCGTGTACATGTGTGTGACTCTCAGATGCAACAGAGCTCACGGGGCAAAGGCTGCACGGCCCAGAAGCCCAAAACACTGGCCGTCTGGCCCCCCAGGGAAAACATGTGCCAGTTCCTGGTCCAGACGAAGAACCTGGGAGGGGAGACGTGCTTCCACAACGAGCACGGGGCAGGCGAGGTTCCCAGACGTCAGCCGTGGGGGGCGGAGCTCAAAAAACATGTCCTTGTGGGGGGAGAGCTGCCTGCGGCCCACACGTGTGTGGGAAGGACTGGAAACAGGACTCAGGGACAGAAAGGGTCTGGATTACACGGAGAACTCCAGGCCCCAGGAGAACAGTCCACTCTCTGGTGGGTGGTGCAGACACGCGTGGTGGAGGCCACGGCGAGCGCAAAGCTCTGCGGTGGTGGTCGTCCTGGTCCCTCAGGGCCGTCAAGCAGAAGCTGTGGGATTTCTTGTTAGAAGTCTGGTCTGAAATGATAGTTCCCTTTCGTATCCTAACAGCCACCCAACCCCACCATGAACTGCGCTGAGCCCGCCGTGGCCACCGCGACAGCCGCGCAGCCCCAGCGCCTGAGCCTCCTCCTCTGTCTCCTGCTGCTTCCTGTGCTCAGGCTGTCCCTGTCCCTCGCCAGCGCCGGTGCCTGCAGGAGCCCCGCTGCCCACCCCCCTCCTTGCGGGCCCCAGGCAGGCGTGGGATCCCCAGCCCTGGGCCCACGCACAGACCTCAGTCCCCTCCTGCGCTCTGCTCTGTCCCTGAGCGGGAATTCTGCTCTCAGGACCCTGATCACAAGCACGCTCTACGTATCCAGGCCAGGGAGTGGGCTACTCTCCCCTTCACGCCTCTGTAGGGCAACAAGTCCTAACTGTTTGCTGATGTGAACTGAATCCAGAGTCAAGGGCCGGGTGTGCCCCGCCTGGGTCCTGGCCCAGCCTCAGCACCGAGAGCTGTGTGCTGCCCGCGCGTGTCCCGCTCAACAGGACTGGGGAGACGGCGGCTCAGAGACCCCGAGGCCATCCGGCTGGAGCTGGGCTGCCACTGGCTGGGGCCTGGGCAGACGGGACAGGCACCGGGTTTCTGATTTGAGCTGTGTGAGGTCCAGGGCACAGGGACAGACCCCTTCTACCAAGCTGCAGAGCATGAGAACGCTGGTTTTTATTGGGCAGATAGAAAAGTTGTGTTGGCTGCACTGACTTGACCCCAAATGCTGCTCAAACACATTCCAAATTGGCCGACTCATCTACCCAATTAAACAAAAATGCACTTGTCCTCATGTTGCTTCTCACGACTGGGCAGTGACCGGAACATTTGACGTTTTAATAAGAGTGTGTCCGGGTTTGAGATGGTGACACTCAACCCCTCCCACAGAGAACGGCAGGGCCCTCACCCGGGGCACGTGCCTGTAATTCAGAAGTGTTCCAGTGGCGTTCCCTTCACCTGCCTTGGATCTGTTCCTTAACCTTGGAGCTGCAGGGCCCCGGAGCCGCACGAACGTCCTCCCCACATCTGTTCCAAGGGCGGCACCTGCAGCTGACGCGCCCTCAACCGTCTCAGGCACTGCCCACGACTGTCTCTGGCCTGGGCCCTGGTGGGCAGCTCGCGAGGCCTGGGTTGGCGCGGCTGGAGAGTGTTGGGTGGCCCCGGGAGGGCAGGGCCCACCTCTCGGTCACAGGGACCAGAACGCTCTGTCCCCTTCCCGCTCTGCTCCAGCAGGGAGTGTGGGTGTGAGAGGTGGCGGCCCCGACCCCCGCCAAGCAGACAGAAGCGCAGGCACCCAGGGAGGGCAGGGCTGGAGCAGCCACTTTCCACCTTGAAGCCCCACGTAGGGGCTGGAGCGCACCGTCTGGCCCCGAGACTGCAGAGCTTGGGGACTGTGGCTCACATGCTCCCATCCGTTTCAGGACGTGGGGCTGGCCCTCCTGGGTATAGAGAGACCCACCCACAGGGACACTTGGGGAAGTCACCTCTCTCATTGGCCAAGGCAGTGGGAATAAACATTAACCCTTAAAATACCTTTTATTGTTTTTGAGACAGGGTCTCACTCCACCACCTGGGCTGGAGTGCAGTGGCGGCCTCAGAGCTCACTGTAGCCTCGAACTCCTGGGCTCGAGTGATCCTCCCACCCGGCCTCCCAACATGCTGGGACTGCAAGTGCACCACCACGCTTGGCTAATCAAAAAAATATGTTTTGTAGAGATAGCATTTCATTACGTTACCAGGCTGGTCTTGAAATCCTGGGCTCAACTGATCCTCCTGCCTCAGCCTCCCCAAAGTGCTGGATTACAGGTGTGGTCAAAATGCCTGGTCAAAATTCATTTTCTATGTCGGATTAAACAGATGTCCTTAGGTGCAAATATTCCCTTCAGATGTGGATAAGGAGCCAGTGGAAAGAGCACGAACACAGGTGCCTCCTGGGTGGGGAAGCCAGGCATGCGGAGCCTGCGTGTTTCTGCCCTGTGTCCAGCAGCCATGTGCCCCCTATGAGCACAGCGTCTGCCCAGCACGGGGAGGAGGCCGAGGAGGCCGAGCAGGCCCACAACCGCTGGGTGGCCAGTGGCCAACAGCAAGGGACTGTGCCAAGTGGGAGAAAACCTTCCTGGGTGTGTGGAATGTGCCCCGTGGGCAGGGGCTGTGGACTGAACACCCTGGACAGATGGAGGATTTTGAATCCACAGGGCCTGCTCAGAAATGTGCTGTTCAAAGGCGGAGATAAAGTAAAATTTTCAGGGTTTTCTCCCTTATGAACAGGGAGGATGTTTTGTCTGTCCATCAAACATAGCCTTGCTGGCTCGGCCACCTCTTGCTCTAGGGGAAACGGTGGCTGCTAAGGCCCTCAGGTCCTCTACCAGCCAGGCCTCTCCTCTGGGCGGTGGGTGCAGCGGTGAGAAAAGCCGCTCGCTGTCACTGCACCCAAAGCCGACACCTGGAAGCGTCATATGGGAACGCCCACCGTGTGTCTGAGCCCTGGCCAGGCAAACCTGCACAGCCCAGAGGCCCGAACGCACTTCCAAGGGCCGAGGCCATGGGGTTGGGGAGGCCGGTGCACCGACACCCTCTGCGAGGGACGTGGCATCCAAACACCTCGACAGCCACCTGGTAGAGCATTTCCACCCTCGGCCTTCTCCTTTGTGCCCATGGGGACCCGGGGGAGCCGTGTTCTCGGGGTGGAAGCTCACCCGCTAAGCAGAGTGGGGCTGTCATTCAACCTTCACCCCAGAGCAGGGGCGACACGAGTACCCACCTCCGGAGGCTGCCTGGCGGACGGCCCCATCCCTTGGCTGTGAGCACTGAAACCAGCATCTCTCTCGAGTCCCCTGGCCTCAACTCAGCAAGCGGAGGGGACACGGAGGCTGGGTGAGCGTCCCGAGAGCCCTCAAGGCATCGGGCAGCTGGGGAGGGGCTGGTCCAAGGCCCCTGGGGGGTGGGTGTCAGGGCAGAGACTTCATTTCTAAGAGGATAGAAATGCCTCACCTTACCTGTGTTCCCAACGGGAAGGGGACCACGCTGCTAGCCAGCCGCTGGGCGCCTGGAACCCCACAGCAGCAAGGCACAGCGGGCCGTGCGCAAGCCTCGAGGTCAGACGAGGTCCGGCTCGGCCTCTGTGGCCGCGGCCTGGCTGAGGAACTTGCCTGTCTACGTCACAGATGCCGCGGGTGTAAAATGAGGCTGATGGACACTCACCTGGCAGGGCACCTGGGGTCATGGGGACCTGCCCAAAGCCACTCTGTCAGGGACCTTCAGCAGGTGCAGGCCAAGGCCGCTCCCTGCTGCTGCCCAGCCGCAGCTTTGCGAACTCCCAGACACCCGGAGTCCTGCGCATCAGGCGTTCCCGACACCCTGGGAGCAGGGCCCCGCTGCATGTGTAGGGTAAGGACTGAGTGACACGAGGGACGAGACCGTCTTGGGAGGAAACCTCCTCTTGAGCAGACACAGGAGAGGCCCTGAGGACGCCTGTTCACAAGTGAACGCACCGCACACAGAAAACCAGGCGGCCGGGGCCGCCCCGTCACGGCAAATATTGCCGTGGCGTTACTTTGCAGAAGACCAACATTATCGTGTGAAAAACTGCAAGAAAAATGCGCAAAGCAAAAGGACGCGCCGCTCCTCCTACAGCCGACTCTGCGCTGAGCTGAGATCGAGGGCTTCACACACTGTTACCTGAGTTCTGAGTTTAATCATATCGGCTTCCATCTGGGAATTGGACTCATTTAGCTCCTTGATTTCTTCATCTAACTGTTTGATTTCTTCATCATTCTCTATACCTGTAACGACGAATATTACTTTGTTAGAACCACTCCGCAAAATGTCAGAGTTAAAATTCTGGGAGCTTTCTTTGTTCTTTTTATATCTGCAGTCGAATTTGCTCGACAAACACACACTTGAATTAGAAAATAAGAGCCACAATCTGGGACTGCCCCTTCCCCACCTAAGGCCCCTACAGAAAAATCAGCGGAGACACACAGAAGCCCCCGGCACCGCACGGCTCCAGCTCCCGGGGTGCCTGATGGAAGCCTCAGGACTCCTCCCTATGCCCTGGGCAGAGACCGCTTTGTCCTGGCGCTGACCCGCCAGCTCCGCCTGCCGTCCGCTCCTGCCGTGGCTCCTCTCACAGTCCTGCAAACGTCCCAGGCTTGGGACCAGGCTCTGCTGTCCCTGCGCCGGCCAAGCTTGGGTTCCCGTAGGAAGAGGAACCACATAGGAGCTGGCGAGCGCCGAGACCGGCGCAGAGCTGCCGTGGAGAAGGCCCGGCGCAGGGGCTGCAGGCCATGGCCACGGAAGGGCTCCCTTAAAACTTGACATTTAGCTAATAACAAAGCCTCTCGTTTTGAATGATGAAAAAATATGTTACTAACAGAACTGCCAATCTGTAAACTCTGCCGGAAAGACGCCCTCCCCAGCTGGGCACCTGACTGCACAGCCACCTGGCGGCACTGCCAGCCGCTGGCACCCTCGTTGGCTGCACAGCTCGGTCCCGGCGTATCTGGGTATGGGGCCGGGTGCATTTGCAGAGGAGATCGCCAACACCTGCGCCCCGGCTGGCCGTGGAGGGCACTGCTGCGGGACACTGTCAGCGTCAGGGAGTGGGGACTCCTCCCTCATTGCGGCCCTGTGTTTGCTCCCACACGCCTGAGCGTGCACAGGTGAGGAAGAGTGGCGGCTTCGCACACGCAAGCGCCCTGGTGCCATCCCTCTGGTCACACAGTGCAGGAGGGACCCTGGCTCCAACCCGCGGGGGTCTCGTCCAGCCCCGGCCTCCAGGGCACTGGTGGAGACGCCATTTTCCAGCTTTGCAGCCAGAAGGGCTGCCAGGGACCGGCGAGGAGGCCTGGGGCACCCAGAACTCTGCAGGCGCGAGGGGAGACCAGGCTCCCTCCTCTGAGACTGGGAAAGACCAGAGGAAGGGAAAGTGGCAGCTCTGCCGGATGGCCCGGGGTCCTGTGTTTAGTGAAACGAGAAAAAGAAGAAGCCGCACCCCAAGACGAGAACACCCCATGCAGAAAAATCCCGACGTGTAAAGCAACAGAATGATGAATCCACACCCCATTTAACAAGGATTCGCCACAAACCTCGGCCACGTTACAAGCTGGAAACGCATTTAGAACAGGGGACCGGATGGGAGCACCAGGACCCCTAGTGCTGCCATGGATGGGTCTGGGAAACGGTCTTGCGAGTGCTTCGGACATATGTGCAACAAAACCCTGGGCCAGGGTGTTCAGTGATAAGAATTTATGGGCAGTGTCTGCTGCGTGAACTGCCTGGCAAACCTGGCTTCCCTGCCCAGCCCATCCGCCAGATCAGGCCAACTTTTCTGACGGAGTCCCTGTCACTTCAAATCCAACGAAGTCTTGGCACGGGTCCCCTGCCGACCTCTCATCTCTGATCTCCACTGGGGAGTGAGGGGGGGGTGTGCGGCTTTGCCTTCCCTGCCACCTTCTGGAGTCCCACCCCCTGGCGATGCACCCGCAGGCAACGCCTCCCTCGCCTGCCGGCCTGGGAGCTGGGAGCGGGCCCAGCGCAGCGGTCCTTTCGGTCCTTTCGTAAGGAGGAGAGGGGAGGTGGGGGAACGGGCACCGGGTTCTGGGTCCACAGGGTTCCGGAGAGAGTGAGGGCCTGCGGAACTGGCGGCTGGAGACCAATTTCCTTAGCCTGTCCTTGTCCACGTGCCCCGTGGACGTCCCTGCGATCCCAGGGCATGTGCACCTCAGCCTAGGGAGGGGAGAGCTCCAGGCCGGTGCAAAGACCCCGGGCCCCCTCAGCCTTGCCAGCACGCTGCCGTGGCAGTGACCGCCGGAGAAGCAGGTCCTCGGCTGGCCGGTGTCTGCGTCTCAGGGCGGCACCAGCGGGGCCCGGCCTGGCCTCTGCGCTGAGCCCTCACCGAGCAGACGGTTCTGGAGCTAGACTTTTATAATTATGTCCCACAGAACCGGACCTGCCTTTATAACGGACTGGCCAGCCGTGGGGCGTATCTCACAGCCAGAAAACCTGCCCGTTAGAAACCAACCACCCGAACGGTCCTACTCAAATCAGCGCAGTGTGGCCACGAAGATTTAGATTCGTTGAGGCTCCTGGTGGCTCCCAAAGACCAGCGTTCTGTGCTGAGCTGAGCCCACACCGGTCACCCCCACTAATCAGCCAGCTGTCACCTTCTCCTCACGGGCGAGGTGGGAACATCAGTGCAGCTGTTGCGGATGTCAGACGAGATAAAAACGTGAGTTCCCAGCGAAGCGCTGCATCTTACTAAGTTCCTGTCCTGAGACTCAGCACGGTGCAAACCGTGTGTCCAGCAGCTGGCAGCAAAGGCAGAGAACCAGCCGCAGCCGCCGCGGCAGGAGCTGAGCCCAGCGGGGTGGACCCGGCGGGTGGTTCCTCTAATTCATGGCCACAGACCCCATTTATCTGTACCCTCCAGGATGGCACTCAAGTTTTCTGCACTAGCAGCTTGTGTGTGGTGGGAGCAGGAAAAGGATCTGGCGTCTGGGGACTGCGTGCTGACTCGGGCCCACTGAGCACGAGTGACAAGGAACACGGACCCAGAGCAACTTGCTTTAACAGCAGGATTGTCTGGGGCTGAGATACTAGGCTAAGTGTTTGGAAAACGCCTGGCACGTGGATGGAGCTTAGCAAGTATTTTCTTTCTGGAAGTGAACACGGCTCCTTGTGACAAAAGAGGACGGTACTCTGGCTGTCCTGGGGTCTCAGACCTGGGCTCCCTCCCTGTCATTTGGGAAAGATTGGGCAGGTGGGTTGGGAACTTCTGGAAGGCAGAGCCCGTCTAACTCATCTGGTTCCCACGCATCTCGCCCTGTGTGACGGAAGAGGGGCAGGGCCCCGGCTCCCAGGACCCCAGCCACGAAGGACCTGAGGACAGCCACCACGGTCCATTGCTTTTCTGGTAAATGGTGGGTGGGCGCAAGCTGGGGCAGGTGGCTCTCACACTGTCCCTAGGATGGAGAGCAAATAGTCAGAGGACGAGAGACCCACGTGGGGCTCCCGCGCCCCCAGCTCAGGGCTGCTCATGTTCTCGCTCATTGTCAGTCGCTGTGGGGGGAGGCAGCTCCGGGCAAAGATCCAGCCGGGGGCTCTGGGCTCTGCAGCGGGGGCGACAGCCCTCAGCCCAGGCGACCCACTGCTGGGAGCTTACGGAGGTTGCAGGTTCCTTTTAAGAATATCATGTTGGGGACACGTCTTGCACGCCTGAGATTCTGCGTCGCTCAGAGCTGATGGGGCTCAGCTTCTGCTAGAAGGTGGCCAGTGAGCTGAGGGGCCCCGTCACAGTCCGCCTGTTCTCGCGGGAGTCGGGCTGTATGAAGTCGCCTCGAGCACCAAGTAAGTGAGAGGTGAACTGTCGCTCCCGGGGACACATGGGGCTGGTTCCTGTGAGCCTCTGGGCACTGCGTTTGTGTCAACCAGTCAATGAACACCTTGTTCACGTGCGTTTCCGTGAAAGACCACTTACTCAGCAGGTGTCGTGGCCTCATCGACACTGAGCTCGGGGCCGCTCCTGCCTGCGTGCAGCTTATCTGTTAGGGTTGGCGACACGCGTGGGCTCCCTGCCAGGCACTTAGAGACCCTGACGCTTCAGCTCTGTGTCTGGGGCCGGTTTCAGCAGCAAAGTCACCAACAGAAAGCACGAAAGTACGGAAAACGGGGCCCTAAATACCCCACGCAAAGGACGCGTGTTTGCAGTCTGAGGGTGGAAGCGGAAGGCAGAGCGATGCTCCTCCCTCCGGGGGACACAGTCTCAGATGCTTCTCTGCTCCGCCTGTGTCCAGGAGCAACTGCAAGTGTGCTAAGAGTACCGATCAAATCAGTCGCGGCGAGTAGGGCCTGCGAGTATGGAATCCAGAGGGTGTTCGCAGCCCTCCTGTCCCCAGCTGTCCTCCCGAGGCCCGTGTTTCCTCGGCACAACAGAGACACACCTGTGCAGGCCAGCGGCACGAGGCGCTCAGGGGGACGAGGACTCTGCCGCCCATTCAAGATCTGGCACCAGACGTGCGCGGGCGACGGGGGCAGGGAGGGGCCGTGCCCGCTGAGTCCTCCAGCCCAGCCGCCCTTGTGTGCAGCCGGGCGTGAGGGCGTGGGGGGCAGTGGCGGGAAGGGGGTGCCCTGGGATTCTGGGGGGCTGGAGAGGGCCCACAGGACCTGGCCTGTGGGTGTGGTGCGTGGTGAGGTGGGGACAGGGCTTTGGGATGGACTGCTCTTTCTCCCGAGTTGATTAGCAGGAATTATTCCTGCTCCCGCTTTCTAAGAAAAGCGGCCGTAACTGTTACGTCAGAGGACGCAGGGCCGCGGGCACGGCCCGGCCAGCCCCAAGCGTGGGCGCCTCACCGTTGCTGGCGCGCTGTTTGATGGTCAGCATCTGCTCGCCGGACAGCTTTGCCTTCTTCATCGCCGACGTGGCTCTCGGGCATCCTGATAAGCTGGGGGAAGACAGGAGACGGCCATTAGCCACAGGCCTCGGTGAGCCCCAGCCGCAGAGGAACAGCAACGAGCAGGACACACGACAGCACCTTTCATCAGACAAAGCCACCGTGTGCCAGCTTTGCACACGCAGGGTGAACGTGTGCACGGCCCACCGTGTGCCAGCTGTGCAAGCACAGGGCACATGTGCACAACAGTGTGTGCATCGGTGCACGTGGCGGGGACTGACCGTGGGAATGTGGCTGGGCTTGCCGGGCTTGGAGGTCTCGAAGCTGAGTCTCTGAGGGGCAGGGAGACTTGCTCTTGATTTTATACCATTTAGAGCTGTTTGGGGCTTTTATAGAGTTACTACATTGCCTAAAAAGCTTCCTCATTGTGAGAAGCACCAAACCTGCACAAAGGTTGGATTTAACCATCCAAACACCCAAAGGCAGAGAGAGCAGAACCATCAACTCACCCCAGGTCCCACTGCCGGGCTCTCTGCAGGTCCTGCTTCACCCCTCCCTGCCCTTCCCAGTAGACATTTTGGGGTGAATCCCAGAGAAAAACACCCAGCCACAATATCCTTATTCACCTAATTTTTCAGCCCATTGGCTAATGTCACCAACTAAAGGGTGAGTTTTGAAACCTCCCAGGTGTCTCACAACATTTTTGACTGTTGGTTCGTTAGCGTCAGGATCCACTGACCCCCGTGGCTGCGTGTGGCGGCTGTGTCTGAGCGGTGGTGCCGCCGTCCCTGTCCTCCCTTGCGTGCCTTTGCTGAGGGCAGAGCGAGCTCCGTCCTGCGCCCTCCTCTGCGGAGCGAGCGTGGCTTCCTCACATGCCTTGGCCACCCGGGGGTCTCCACCCTGACCCCAAACCTCCCTCGCAGGGCTCAGGGCCTTGCAGTGCCAGGACCCCGACAGACGGTCGTCACTGCTGTGCTCCGCCACCTACTGAACGGGAGAGAGGAAAACTTTCACACCTGTGTGACAGGTACATGTGACATTCTGTGTCTCGCTCGTATATTGTGTGTTGGGTGAGCCGTGTGCATGGTGTCGTGATGGTGTGTGAGGGGTATGTCAATGTCCATGTCCAGCCACATCCCATAATAGCACGGGTAGGTTACAGAATCATTAGAAACATCTCCTTATGTCTGCGTTAATATCATGAAGATTTCTAAACATCTCTTCAGACACATTTTTCTAACACATTTTCTGGTAGGGATATTAGTGGTCATTTTTGAGGAAATCGTATCATTATATAACAAATATTTCCTTTTCCTTTGTCCACACCAAAGATCTAAGTGATCCTTTTGACCTGATGTTTGCATCTATTAACTCCATCGGAATATCCGCTAGATTCTAACGAATCGCTGCCGTGGCTTGGCAGGTTCTTCACGGGTCCTCCACCATCCACTCATGAGTCTCCACATGGCCGCCCCTGTGTGCGCCGGGCCAGCGCCCTGTCCTCATGCACGGTCTGCAGAACGGGGCCGTCCGCATCCCTGGGCACCTCCCCTGCACCGGCTCACAGACGGCTTGTTCCATGGAATGCTGGCGCCTCGCCAGGTACCCCCAGGTGTTCCAGGAGTATTTGCAGATTGAACGTCTGCCGTAGAAGCGCACACCATAGAGGATGGGAGGTATGACACCACGTGATCTGTATTTTCTCCAAGATTCAGCTTTTGTGGAAACCTTTCCCTGGCCCCGCCTCTGCGGGAGCACACAGCTGTCCCTGCTCTTTCTCTTTTACAAACGCTTGCCGCAGATTTTTAAAGGACATGCTCAGGGAGTCCCGTCAGGGCAAACGCTGTGTTCTCTTTCCCAAGAGCCTAGGTGCCTGCTGAGCTACAGGGGCGCCCTGGGAGGCCCCTCACAGCAGAGCAGAGCGGAGAGCAGGGCCCCGCTCCCGCTCTGCTCTGAGCGCGTGTCTCGGGGATCCCTTTACACAGAACCTGGAAAGTTCAGGGAGCCAGGACAGGCTCTGGCGTTGGACTGTGTCTGCTTAAGTCACCATCGACCATGCTGCGTGCCCTACGCCTTAGTGTTTTTATTTGTAAAATGGAGATAAAAAACAAAGAAAACTCTACTTTACAAGGGTATGTTGGATACTGACTACAGGAGAAGGATGCTAAATGACAACAAAAGGCAGACGTGAGGTCGGCCAAGCCTGGAGAGAAGGGGCCTGTCCTGTCCTATGGAATCATAGCCCAGTGGCTCAGACGTCCCCAGGCCTGGCCCTTTGAGGAGTCCAGGCCCCCCTGCAGCTGGGCCCGGTAACCTGGGAGTGGCTGTGCCCGGTGTGGAGGGGCCTCCCGGTCACCCTGCTCCTGGTGGTAGAGTGTTGCGGTCCTGGCTTTCTCCTCGCAGTCAGCTCCTTGCCTGCGCCTCCGCCCTCGACCGGGGTTTGTCGTGTGGACACAGGAGCAAGTGAGGATGCCGTCCTGGCTCCGTGCGTCGGAAAACTGGAGGATCCGAGATTCCTGAGGCGCTTTCCAGTCTGGACCTGGGAGGGGGAGGCAGAGACGCCTCGGCCCCGGGGGTCCCCTCAGGACACCCACTGCTGCTCCTGGCCCCGACCCGAGGCAGAACCCACCTCTTTTCCTATTTCTTCCTTTCAGGTTCATGCCATTTCTGTGTTCCTCTGCACAGCCGCCAACTTTCCATGGCTCCTCTTGGCCTGGGCAGCATCTCTGCGTTCCCACGGCAGACGGAGAGCGACTCCACGCATCCACGCGCCGCAGGCCCCGCGCCGTGGAGCTGCGCCAGGCTTCCCGGGGCGCCAGCTGCCTTGACCCGCAATGGAGCACCCTGCAGGGCAGGTGGTTCTGTTTTTCCTTTAGAGGAGATAAACCGAGGTTTGGCAGGTCAAAGTCCCATGGTGAAAACTTGCTCCGTCCACTACTAAGACTCCACATTACGTTTTTGAGTCCAGATATTTTTTGGAAGACCCAAGGCAAACGATAATTCCATGCTAAGCATTATTTATCACCAAATGAAACACAGAAGCACTTGGTAAAATTGACAGAATCCTGGGACAGCGATTCTGAGGGGTTGGGCAATTCTCGGTTTAGGGGCTTAACTTCCCTTGGGGTTTCCAGAAGCTTCCGGCACTGGCGACCCTCTCAGGAGGAGAGCAGGAAGAGTCTTCCTCCTTCCCCACTCTGCTCTCAGCATTCCCTCTCTCTCCTGTTCTGGATCCAAGTAGAGAAGCCAGCAGGAGTCAGTGTGGGGGAGGTGCTGTGTGGCGAAGCCAAGGAAATTTCCAGCAAATACTTTCACAGTTTGAGAGCAGTAGCCAAGAACAGCTGCTCACAGCCATGCCAAGTCCAAGGCTCACAGGGTGAGCACATGCACGGTGCAGTTGGCCCCTTAGCCTGATCGCAGACAACCCCGATCCCCCCCGTCACGGTGCCATCGAGTGAGCATCTCCAAGATGTGGCTGTGGCCGCGTGGACGTCTCTGCCCTGCCCGCGCAGGCACTTAGGTCCTTGGGTGGGGACCGAGGTCCACCAGACACCCTTAGGGCTGCTGTGCAGTCAGGTCCAGTCGGGGGTCTCCGCTCCAGGGCACTCAGGGGTCGGCCCTGCCTGGGGACAGCCATTGGAGCACCCTGGACGCCTGCTGGGGGCCCCGCTGGGAGGGGGCGGAGGCTCCTCATCTCACAGGGGGTGCAGCTCCTTAGGGCTTGACTTTTAAAAAACCCCACAGTAACCGTCTTTAAATAGTCTTATGTATGAGGTGTCCCCACCCCACATTCTCCTGCGTTGAGAACAGTCAGAATTAGGTTACGTGCAAGTGACTAAGTGCCGAGAGAAAGAACAAGAGCCGGAACATTCAGCGAAGGGTCCCGCGGAGGAAGGGCCCAGTGTCCCCAGTTGGGGACGTTCCGGAGTACACACTCCCGCCAGCGCCAGACTCAGTCCTGGTTTGAAGACAGTCTTTTGGCGGCTCTCAGTTTCCAGTAAATAAAGCTGCCAGCCAGGCATGGCAGACCACGGTGTTATCTACGGAGTGTGGGACTTCAGGAGAGTTTGGGAAACTAAATTAGGAAACAAAGGCAGGCGCGGAGAATGATGCCTTCTGTGCAAACGCGCCGACATTCGGTTCCTCCCATTCCGATCCGGTGACTGCATCGCCAGTGCGGGTCAAATTTGGAAGTGAACCCTGTGAGCAGCCTGGCCCAGACCTTGGGCTGAGGGCCCCAGGCGGCTCTGCCACCTGCTGGCGAGGCTCGGTTCTGCCCTGGGCAGTGCGGCGGCTGAAGGGCCAGAGCCCGCCCAGGGCCCCCAGGGGACAGTCTGCACCCCGCTGCCTGCCTGGGACGTATACCCAGGGCAGCCAAGGGGCAGTTAACCGGTAAGTTCTGAAATGAAGACCCAGCAGCCCACTATAGAAACTTCTCTAATTAGGACTAGCCGCGTCTGAGTGCAGGTTTGCAGCCACAGAGTGTCAGTGCCGGAGGCTCCGGGCAGCAAATAGTTAACAGGCTGCTCCCTGCCTTCCCCGGGGCCCAGACGTCTGGCACCAGGCACAGAGAAAGAATTCCAAGTGTGCTCCAGGGGAAGCTTTGCAGGGCTTCAAAAGGAGCTCAGGGAGGCCTGATGTTTTTATCGGACATCAGTCCGAAGGGACTTTTTCTGGAGAACATCACAGCTGAAAATAGCTAAACAAGTAAAACTTTCTGGGGACGTGGTTAGTAGGACATGGCGGGGGAAGGAAATAAGTCACTGGAGAGAGAGTGGCAGGGTAGGTGTAGGGACCTTGCGCTCTGCCCAGCCCAGGAGGTGGCGGGATGAGAACATCCTTAGAGACCAACAATGGGGACCATGAGGCCCCAGCCAGAGGATGTCGGGATTCAGTAGAACTCAATCCTGGTTGATTTCTAGAAAGACCACTTCTGCACATCCAGAGGCAGTTTCCTTTAAACTAAGGTTTACTCTTACGATATTTATTTTACTATTGACTATTTTGCCATTACTAGCATGAAACTCTCACCGTGTGATGTGTGACTTGTGTGAGATGCGACATACTCCACGTACCGCACACTGTCTCTGTGCCAACACTGTTACCGTGTGTTACGGCACTATGCTTATTGCCGATGGACGCCCGACCATGGAGCGCGTTTACCAGTGAGGAAGCGTCGACTCAGTGTAACCGGATCTCCGCACTGCACACCGTGCGCTCACCCAAGCAGCTATCTCCAGGATGGCTCCCCTGGACTCCGCCCCAGGGAGTGTGAGCAGGGGCAGAGGATGTGCTCTGAGCCTTGGGAGGCTCCTGCTCAGTGGCGGGGGCGCCCCCTCTGGTCCCTTCTCAACCCAAGGTCCGGAATTTGGAGTCCCACCAACCCCAAAGAAATTCTGTGCCAAACAGGGTGATCTCAAGCCATGGAGAGGGGAAGTGTCTTCAGAACAGGTACTCTGCTCCAGGTAGACAGCTCGGCCACAGCACAGAGCAGACGGAGGCCTGGGTGGGCCGGTGGGCAGAGCCTGGGGGCTGCAAGCTTTGCAGTGGCCGAGCTTCTCTGGCGTATCCCGTGTGTCCATCACA
The DNA here is from genome assembly GCA_963575035.1 of Avahi laniger. Lineage (NCBI taxonomy): Eukaryota > Metazoa > Chordata > Mammalia > Primates > Indriidae > Avahi > Avahi laniger. The sequence goes on along the minus strand of CAUYSK010113075.1, from coordinate 67,129 downwards.
TTTTGCTCACATTATGGGGGAATTAGGCTTTTGTGGGCATCCTGGGATCCTGGCCACGGTGTGTGAGTGTTGCTGGAGGTCTCTGTGTCCTAAGGTGGGAGTTTTTAAGGGTGTCTTCTACATGCACCTTGGTAGAGGCTGTGCTGTGCCCAAGGCCTGGCCTCTGGGATGGCTCCCTCCCTGCAGAGCTCCCCGACAGGGCCAGGGGCAAAACTGGGAAGCTCTGAACCAATCCGGCCCCATAAGACAACAGGGAAAAAGTGAGGGTGACGCATTTGTGCCGGGAGGCAGTGCCCGCCTGAGCAGAGGACAACTGGCCAAGGCAGGGCCATGGAGCCGGGGGCGGGCGTCTTCCAGCCCTCTCCGCGCTCCAGACTCCAGGGAAGCAGGGGCTGGGGATGGGGCACAGACGCAGGACTCTCCCCGACGCCTCTGACAGGGAGAGCCTGGCCTGGTGGGTGCCTCAAATCACATATAAGAATGAGGTTTTTAAAAGAACAGGATTGAGTTTTAAGACCTGAAATGAACTTAGTAACCAAAAATGACTTAAAAGTCATGGTCTCAGGATAAGATGTCATTGAGGGAATCTGCTCCCCAGAGGGAAGCAAGGGCTCCGGAGAGCTCCACAAGGGCGTTATGAGAAGGACGAGCCTGGCCGTGTTTAGACGCAGGAATTGCAGCTGCCCGGCGACAGGAGTGACCTGCATTAGCTTCGAGCTCTTGCAGTGGCGGTCCTTTGCAGACAGGACCCTGAGGGCTCCTCCCACCTTCCCCGGGGAAAGCCTTCTGGGGCTGCCGCCTGTGCCCAGGGCCGGGGCAGGAATGCAGCCCGGACCTTGGTGTGACCACCAGCTGCCTCCCCTCCCAGTGAGTGGACGGCGGCGGGCGCAGCTGTCCACCTGCCTTGGAAAACAAGAGTCCCTCTGACAGAGGGACAGCAGCCGCCGCAGAGCTGCCCCTGCAGCCCAGGAGCCCCCACCTGCCCACGAGGTCAAGTTGGAGCCACTGCTATTCAGCGGTGACTGTCAACATACTGCTGGAGAAAGAAAGCTGAGAAAAGGCGTTTTGAGGAGCCACTTCTGCAGGGGGTCAAACTTCCGGTCTGTACGTGCTCCCTACATGAACAAGGTTTGTCCAGCGTCCTTGTGGGCAGCCGAACGGGAGGTCGTAACGAGATTAACGCAGCCACCAGCCCCTTTACACGCTCTGCTTATGACGTCCCGCGTGCTGTTGGGACTTGGCCTACTGCGCAAGCAGCCGACTGCCATTCCGTTTGCAGGGGACAAAGCTGGGCTCAGAGTAGCCAACAGGCCGCACAGTCAGTAGCAGCCGCTGGATTTATACCCTGGTCACATGGCACCGTCCTCTGGGCTCTGTTCTCCCTCGTCCTCCTTTCTGTACCTGCCCTGAGGGTGCCGGATGCCTCCCCCAGGGCTGCTGCCCTGTGGATACAAATCTTACAGGGACACGTGGGAGCGGATGACATGCTGGTGGCACTGTGGGGAGGTGAAGTCCTGTGGGTCTCTAAAGACGGGTGTTTGGCTGAAGGGGTGAAGGCCCGAGGGGGTTTGCGGGAGGAAGATCTTGAGCCTTGACCCTGGGCCTGGGCATGACCGAGGGGCCTGATCCGAAACCGCTCAGAGGGGGTCACCTGGGAGGGAGGGGCCTGCGGAGGGAGGAAAGGCAGCGGGGCCAGCAGGGAGCAGGCGCACAGGGCGAAGGCAGCAGGTGCAGAAGCCGGTGCCCCCAGGGTGCGAGGAGAGGGGCTGCCGGCCTTCCTGCCTTTCACTCCCAGACGGCGGGGTTGGGTGTGGCAACCCCGGTGCGACCGACCGTCTCCCTAAGGGCTTTGCAGACTCTGGTTGTCTGTGAAGACAGTTTTGCGAGGCACCTTGGAGGGGCCGCAGCATCCAGCTGTTTGATCAAACTCCCGTCTCAGTCTGCTGTGAAGGCGTTTTGTGGCGCGATGAGCTTCTGCGGTCCGCGCACTCCGAGTCAGGAGACCCTCCTGGGTATGCTGGGTGGGCCGGACCCTGGGGCGGGAGACAGCAAGGCTTCCCAGGGGAGGAGGAGTAAGTCCTGCCTTGGAACGGGACTTCACTCCTGCCGAGGGTGCCCAGCTTGCCTGTCTTTTTAAGGGTTTGGACCGGGTTGGCCAGCCCCACGCTGGAGTGAGCCGGCCACTCGCAATTCCTCCGCACGCGTCTCTGGATGGTTCCGCTGGATGCAGAGCCCTCGCGTCACTGTGCGGACACTTTGAACACGCGTGGCCTTTCCGTCTGGAACTCCGGATCTGTGCACGTAGATTTCTCTTGTTTTCTGTTTTCGGTTATTTTACTTCTTCATTTTCTCTATTGTCTCCACCTTTTCAGAAACTGCTATTTGATTATTAGACCTGAATTGCTTCGCTATTGTTTTTTTAAAAAAATCTTTATCTTCTTTTATCATCTCTTTATACTTTACAGGAGCTGTCAACTTTGTAATTTAACTTTCTAAGTGAACTTTCAATTTCACTTATTTTTTAGAAAAATCTTCCCTGTTCTCCAAATGTTTCTCGGATTAGGAACATGGTACATTTTATTCTATCCCCCTCTTCTGTCTGTAGGTCTTTAACCAGATCGTCTGTCTTTCCAAAAGCGTTTCTTTTCTCTGGGCTTCATTTTTCCCCCTTTTCAAGGTTGTCCGTGTTTTGCTTCTGCCACGTTACCTTCTGCTGTCTTTAAATGGCGGGAATTTCTTGGCTGTTCGTTCCCGCCCAGCACGAGGCCTCTGCTGGCTCCAGAGAATGGTGCTTGCCCCTGGCCCGGGGGGCTGGGAGCTGAGAACGCAGGGGAGGGGCACCGGCTGCAGAGGAAAGTGGCCATGCCAAGCGCCCCCACTCTGCAGTCCCGCCACAGCACAGTGGCCCCTCCTGTTCCTGGCTGTCCCGGCTTCCCTGCTCCGGCTTCTCCTTCTGCGGGGTGAAGGCGCAGGCGGCCCGTGCAGGGCACTGAGGAGCTGAGCCTGCGGAGGTCCCGGGTGTTCTGTGGGGGTCACGCAAGGTCCTCACTCCTTTCTCTTGGTTCCTGCCCAGTCTCCCCACCCGCCTTCTCCTGCTCTGCCAGCCGCTCCGGGGAAGCCCAAACCTGCCCCTGCTCCGGCTCCGCAGCTCCAGTGCCTTGAGACGTGGTGCGCTTCTTCCTTACCATTTACTTAGCTGAATTGTATTGTATTCTGTGGGTTTATAAAATCAGAGTAGGCCATGTTAGTGGAGTGTTGAGATTCAGTGGAGGAAAATGGATTTCAGCCTGTGGCATTTGAGCAGGATTCTCAGCAGAGATGCCTCCTGAAATCCGTGCAGGTAACGCATGCGCGGTTTTTGTGCAAACTGCCCACGATTGTCACGTCCGTCTGTTTAGCAGTGAGTGCAGGCCATGCCCGGCACCGGTGCTCCCTCCTCCCCAAGGTACAAAAGCCTGAGTGCTCAGTGAGGCGCCGGCTGCCACATCTCAGGCGGCGTGGCCGTGGACCGCATGCTGGCCCTGGCCGGAGACAAGTTTGCGGGCAGCTCCCGTGAGTGCCCTAAAGGGAGGCCCTCTTCATTCGGGGACAGGACGGAGAGGACGGCGTTGTTGGAGCAAAGTCAACCCTGAGATGCAACCTCACAGTGTGGGGGATGAGGGACAAGAAGGAGGAAGCGTGGGCCCTGGCGGCGGGTGTCTACAGGACAATAAACTCCTCTCTTGGGAAGTCTTCTTCTGGGTTGTGTGTCCTGACGACAGAACCCAATCCTGACAGACGGTGAGAAATACGGAATGTCGAAATACGGTCTCTGCAGAGGGAGTCCAGGGAGGGTGGACCCTAAGTCCAGCACGACCGGTGTGGCTGTGAGAGGAGGGAAATCTGGACCCAGAAAGACGGAGCTAGGCCGGTGGCCGGTGGCCGTGTGGCTGTGTGGCCGTGCCGTGTCTGCAAGCCGTGGGGCGCCAAGGACCAAGGAGAGACGCTGTGCCCTATGAAGCTTCAGAGGGAACCCAGCCCTGTGGACACCGGGTTTCTGCGTGTGGCCCCAGAGCGGTGAGCAAACACACGTGTCATGTTTTAAGCAGCTGTGTTAGGGAGAATTGGTTAGGGAAGCCGTGGGAAGCCAGCGCCATCACCTTTCGTTTCGAACTTTGGGCTCTTCATCCCAATGCTTTCCTATGTTCGTACAAGATTTCTATTCTTTTTCTAATCTGTGAATTATGACCTTTCTATGAATATGAGTTGTTGCCGGGAGTCGGCTCACACGGCATCTACGTGTGGGAGGACATAGACCACGGTGAGGGCACGCCTGCGCCCCACAGACGCCGGGCAGCTGTAGTTGTTGTGGTTGTTGTGCTGTGATCGTAGCTGTAGTTGTGGTGGTTGTAGCTGTCTTTGTCCCGACCCCATCTGGCTCGGCTTTGGCTCCAGCTCCTGTCAGGGGAATGGGAGCTGGCTGCAGTGCCCATGGCTGATCACCACGGGGCTCGCTTGACGGGCAGGCCTGGGAGGGAGGTGGAGCAGGGAGCACGCGCTCTGGAGGAGCAGGTCGGGCTGAGGGCCTGCGCAAGGACCGAGCCTGCCTGTCGGACCTGCGCTGTCCAGGGTGGTGGCTCCACCTCATGTGGTCGTTCACAGGTAAATTTACATTCACGGGGGTTAAGCACTCTTGCCCCGCTCTGTCCTGGGGGCCTCTGTCCTGTGGGGCAGTGCAGGCCCCGGCCAGGGCCCTGTGCAGCAGGACCAGGGTGAGGGCAGAGGTGAGGCCACCCCACAGGGCATGCCCACGATGCTCAGGGAGGGTGCCCAGCCTTGTCTGCGGGGCCAGGGCTGCGTTCGGTGTGGATGCTGAGCAGAGCGGAATCCCTCCTAGCAACAGCTAATGAAACAGGCTGGGTGTGCTGATGCACTACTGTGTTGGGGACACTGTACTAAGCACCTCGTATACGTGGCCCAAACCATCCTTTCAGCAACCTGCAAAGTAGATTTAATCAGGTATTTTCTCCACGTCTCTCTAGAGTTAGGTGATTACGTGAACAGCTAAGCAGGGAAATCACGTTCCCAGAACGTTTCTTCCAGCCCCACAGTGCTCAGAAGGCAGGCGGAGCAGGGTCGGAAGCTGTCAGAGGCTGGCGCCGGCCTGGATGGGCAGCTCTGAGCCCAGAGAGGGCCGCGCTCGGGGAGGATGGGGCACGTGCCAGGTCCAGCTCTGCGTCTGAGCGAACCCGGCAGAAAGACACTGACACAGACAGTTCTTGAGATGGAACTTGTACAAGCATGTCTGCGAATGGTGCTGAAGGCGAGTGTGGCACGTGGGGTTGCTATGCTGCTCGTGGTGCAGGAGGAAGGACCCAGCCTCGACCATCAGTCCTCTGCAGATGAAGGCTCCTCTGGGCGTCCTACCAGCAGTTAGTGGAAGTCCAGCGTGGAGCTCTCCGCTCAGGCTTGGGGTGTAGCTCCCTGGTGACCCACACAGCCCTGTCCAAATGTCCGCACGGCGTGGCCTGTGGACTCCAAGATGCTGCCTGCCGTCCCACGCTGGCCGCGGGAGGCCCGGACGTTGTCTCACTCCCTGGGGCCAGTCCCGTGGCAGTGGTTTGGAGCCCATGTGAATAAGGTTCCGCAGCACCTGAGCAGACGTGTGCTTTGTTCTTCCATATACTTCACACCATTTTTGCTAGAACAAGAAGCGTTTGCTGCCTCAAGAAATAGTTGTGGGACGTGAAAGTCAGAGAAAAGGCTTTTTGGTCAAAGGTTTAGTTTTCTGGATGTCGGGTCCCGGAGGCAGAAGGAAGGCCACGCATCAGCCACGGATTTGGACGGACACGTCGCATCGGAGCAGTTGCTAAAGAACCTTCAGGGAGGACGATGGGGGAGAGGAGAAGTGTGAGGGGCTCAGACACGGGGGTGTGGAGAGGACCCAGGGGAGTGAGACGTGGAGGTGAAGCAGAAGGGCTGTAGGGTGTGAGTAGCACCCGGGCTGGGCTGGCTGGAGGGTCTCCTGCTCCCCAGGGGGAGCCCAAGTGCCAGATCTGGAGCCCTGAGCACTCTCCCCTGCCTTCCTCACCCTCAAAGGAGGTCAGCTTCTCCCTCTGGGCACAGGATGTGGAGGGACAGCCCACGTGAGGGTGTTGAGGGGCAGGCAGGAGATGCAGGGGCCTCGGGAGATGCACAGAGGGGAGAGGCCCATGGTGACCTGGGTTGTGTGGCTTATGTTCCTGCCACACAGTGGAGGAGACAGAAATTAGTTGGGTCACAGGAAACACATATATTTGTAGGATTTGTCTATGTTATAACAGAATCACATTTAAACTCTGCCACATTCCTGAAAACCTACCATTCCCCTGTGAATCAAGTGGCATTGTGCTTATCGGAAGTTCTTCGGAGGGGCGAAACGATCTGCATGCTGATCTTAGCTCCACGCTGATTATGAGGACTTCAAAGTTCATTTGTTTAATTGAGATTAATTTGTATACGGGGCCTTAAAGCTTTTAAGGGTTCAGATTCTCCATCAGTTTACTGGAGATAGAAGTGGTCTTGCTTGTATCAGTTGTGGATTTTTGTTGGTATCTTGGTCTTCTCTATAAAATTTCAGCGGGCTGAGTTTCTTAGGGCAGAGACTGTACTGAAATTCTTATTTCTCCAAAGGTCCTGGCCCCGGGGCTGAATAACACCATGGAGAGGGCAGGCTTCTAAGTCGCCCCAAGTCCTCCATCCCTGAGTGCGTGTGGGCCCGTGGACACGCTGGGGGACTGCTGCCGTGATGTGGGGACACCGTGAAAGACCCTGTCCTAGCTGACTGGATGGGGAGGGACCGCATGGTCAGGATGGGGGCTCCATCCGCTGAGAGCGACGTGGGCCAACAGCCAGCGAGGAGCTCGGGCCTGAGTGCTGAGCGCTTAAGGAACTGGGTTCTCCGGGGACCGACCAGCCTGGGAGTGGACCGTGCGCCAGGTGAGCACACCGTGCGGTCACCCCACCCTCCGCTGGGCAAGGCCAGAGCATGGCCCGCTCAGCCCTGGCTGGGTTCCCACCTGCAGAAACGAGCTGCAGCCGGTGCGGTTTGGAGCTGCTTAGCCTGTGGCGCTCTGGAGACCAGGTCAGAGACCAGCCAGGGCTCCGCGGGTTTCCAGGCTATGTGGGAGGCTCTGCGGACGCTGCAGTGTCCACCGGCGTTTGTCGAGCGGCGACATCTCCCCCATCGTCCTCCCTGAAGGTTCTTCAGCAACTGCTCCGATGCGACGTGTCCGTCCAAATCCGTGGCTGATGCGTGGCCTTCCTTCTCCCTCCAGGACCCGGCATCCAGAAAACTAAGCCTTTGACCAAAAAGCCTTTTCTCTGACTTTCACGTCTCACAACTATTTCTTGAGGCAGCAAACGCTTCTTGTTCTAGCAAAAATGGTGTGAAGTATATGGAAGAACAAAGCACACGTCTGCCCAGGTGCTGCGGAACCTCATTCGCATGGGCTCCAAACCACTGCCACGGGACTGGCCCCAGGGAGTCAGACAACATCCAGGCCTCCCGCGGCCAGCCCGGGACCGCAGGCAGCATCTTGGAGCGGCTTCAGGAGGGAAAACTTCTGGGAGAATAGCCGGCCGTGCTCCACCCAGTCGCGCCCCGGAGCTCTGCTGCTCCAGGCAGAGGCGGCTGACAGATGTAACCCGTCACTTCCAGCTTTGCAGGGGCCCTTTTGGGACCTGCAGTTCCAGACAGATGTTGGATCTGTTTTTCCTCCCTTGCTTCCGATAAAACACTGAAATAAGGAGATTGGAATGGAAGAAGCAGAACATCTGAGGGGGCAGCTTGGAGGTGGCACTGGGACCTGGTGGAGGCGCATCTGGCCCAGGCACAGGGCAGGGGTGCCTCCAAAGGGCAGTGACGTCCCCTCCTCGGTGAGGGTCAGGCGAGGCTCGGGGAGAGCCAGGAGGGGGTCAGGAGGACCACTCCTGAGGCAGCAGGGCCCCGGGGATTGTCTACGGCGGCGACCAGAGTTTCGGACACGTGGTTTTATTCCCTGATGCCGTGGAATTCGCTTTGTCACCAGAGCAGGTCCAGAGTGGAGAACAAGGTGAATTTCTTCAGTGTCCTCTGCCCCGAGGTGCAGTCTCTGCATGGGGTGGCCAAGTCCGAACCCATAACGGGGGCGCAAGACTCCTCCACTCCAAGCAACTGGCAGACGTGGGGACATCTTCATGTGGGCCAAGGGCAGGTACATCCACCTGGACAGGATGGGGGGGTCTCCCTCTGGACAGCAGGTGGTGATGGAGTGGATGCCTGGTGGACAAGCTGCGCGCTCTTCCTGGTGGCTCTTCCCTGAGCACCTGTGAGCGTGCTGGGCCAGACCTTGCAGACACACAAAGGTGAGTGGGTGTAGACGATCTACGGAGGAGGCTGACCGTGCAGTCCTTGGATAACTCCCAGCTTCTCTCCTCACGGGCAGGGTGCTCAGGGGAAGGTGACATCCTCTTCGAGTTAGTTTCCTCTTCCCTAAAATGGAACTATACGGATCTCAGAGCACTTTGGGTGAATGTTTATGCATGTTTTGTGAAAACTACAGCTGCTCAGTGTCTCGGGGAGGCAGGACGGACAGCATAAGATTTCCTCCTCTGCTTGGGCTCCCAGGCCGACTGCATTTCCTAGCCTCCCTGCATTAGGTGACACAGTGGGACAGGTCTCTACCTGCAGATCGAGAAAGGCCCCTCCAGACCTGGGCCCTAAGCACCACCCAGTGGGGCCCTGCTTCCCTCGCTCAGGCTGTGGAAAGAAGTCAGCCCTTGGAAGCTGCGTGGAAGGTGCCAGAGCCGCCTCTCCTGCTCCCCATCTGGTTCTGTCCACAAGCAGGAGACAGACTGTGACTGTGTGTTGGGGCCGCCAGCCTCTGCCCGCTAGTCTCATGTTACATGAGGCGATTGATTAACAATCTCACATAGCAAGTACTCGATACGATGACTTGCTTTTGCTACAATTCTCTTGGGAAATATGCCGCAAAAGAACATTCTACAGAGGCTGTGTTCGCATTTAGGGAGGACCCAGAAGAGCTGAGGACAAATGGGTGGAGTCATGCGGGCCAAGCAGAGGGTGAAGAGGGTCTAGGAAATGACTTAGAAACATTTCTCTTGGTCGAGGCCTAAGAAAGATATGTGTTACCTCTAAAACTATTTGTTTTTCACAGTTAGAGTCAGTGAATATTAATTTGGGAGAATCTTCCTAAATTTATGTAAGTGGAGTAAGAATTGAGGTGATGGCAAAGAAGTTGCTCAACATGCTCGTGTCAAAGGCGTAGGTTCCACAGCTGAAGGAGTCCCCGCTTCCCCATACCGCCCACTGCAGCCTGTGCACACGCAGGGAGACCTTGTCCCCTGACCTTGACCTCGGATTGGGGCCACCTTACCCCCTGCCCTGAGCTGGGATCCGGGGCCACCTTGCTCCCTGCCTTAGAGCTGGGATCTGGGGCCACCTCGTCCCCCTGCCCTTGACCTCAGATCTGGGGCCACCTCGCCCCCTGCTCTGAGCTTGGATCTGGGGCCACCTTGCCCCCTGCCTTAGAGCTGGGATCTGGGGTCACCTCATCCCCCTGCCCTTGACCTCAGATATGGGGCCACCTTGCCCCTTGCCCTTGAGCTTGGCACTGGCACCCCTACCTCGTGCTTGGTGAGGGTCCCCCATGAAGATGAAGTTGAACTCATCCCATCTGTAGTCAGCTTAGACCTGGCAGAACATTCCGGAATCCCTCCCTGCTGCTCTCTTTGCCTGACTCCTTTTGCTCTGCTGGCTCCCATCCTGGAACCGCTCTCCTCTGGGGGTTCCTGTGCACCCAGTGAAGCGCACCTGTCTGTTGTTACGTCTCAGATCTCCCAGCTCTGCATCCAGTGAACACACAGCTGTTTCCTATTTTAAGCACAGGCTTGAACCCCTTTAAAAATGCACGAGTCGCTGATGCGTGAAGACATTTCTCAGTGCTGTCACGCACAGGTGCTGTACCAGGGGCTGCGGACGTGAGGACGGTAAGTGGTCCGCCCCCCACAACAGGGGTCGCGGTGGAGCCGACAGGGGCTGCGGTTACTCAGGACCGAGCAGGAGGAGGGACCACTCTGCTTGGACAGAGGAGTCGAGCGGTGTCACCAAGGAGATAAAAGGGATCAGAGTCGCTAGAAACGGGACAGCACCGAAGTTGAGGGTTCCGGCCGCCTGGACCCGCACCCTGGCTCGGTCACTTACAAACTGCCGGACCTCAGGCAACGAGTGAGCTCCTCTTTGCCTCAATGTGCCATAAAATCTCAAACTAACATATTTAAAATGTGATAACCATCTTCTCCCACTTTAGGTCTGAAAGTGTGTATTCCCCCAAAGTTTGTATGTTGAAAACCCAATCCCCAGTGCGGCTCTATTTAGAGATGGGGCCTAAATAGGTAATTCAGGTGCAGCGTGGAACGTGTCCTGAGAGAGACTGATGTCAGACGTGGGGAAGTCTGGGAGGTAATTCAGGTAAATGAGCACAGGGTGGGCCCTGGTCTGATGGGATCAGCGTCCTCATAAGAAGGGACGCCAGAGCCTGGGCTCTCTGCGTCTAGTGAACACACTGCAGGAAGGTGGCTACGTGCAAGCTGGGACGTGAGCCCTCACCAGAAACCAAATCTGCCGGAGCCCCCATCTCAGACTTCCAGCCTCCGGAACCATGAGATAATAAACGTCTGTGGTTTAAGCTGCATGGCCTGTGGCGTGCTGTGATGGCACCCAAAGACTGAGATGCCCACGTCCCTCAAAATGTAGCTCTGTCCCGCGTCACCAGCCACGCGGGGGCTGAAGCTGTGGGCGAGCTCTTCCTGCAGCACGCGCCCGCCAGGCCCTGCTGCTTTTGCTTCCTAAATATCAGAGGTTGGGCCTCATCCTGTCTCGCGCGGGTCCCTGGGAAGGGCTCTACCTGCCTGCACGCCCCACCCGCGTCCTCTCCACTTCTCCGCGCAGCCACGGGGTGATGCGTGTGGAGCCGGCCCCGCCCTCCATGTGATGTTCTTCCCTGTGCAGTTCCATCTCCTTCTTCAAAACTGAGCCCGAGTCCTGCAGGCAGGCTGTCCTGCTGCCCCACCTGGACTTGACACGTATGTCCTGTGTCCCCAACGCTGGCCTGGGGCTACCTCCTGTGTCGGAACGTCCTTTCTGTCAGGTCACACGTCCCCTATGCTGCAGTCCTTTCCCGCCTAAGAGCAGACCGTGGCACTCGGCTCTGTGGACCAGACCCTAAGAGAGAAGGTGTCTCGTCTGTGTCAGCGGAACCAGTGAACGGTGACTCATCAGCCGCGGCCGAAGGCGGGGGCGTTTTGCAGGTTCAGATCTCCCTGGGAGGAGACCTGGCAGGTCCCACGTTCCTGGGCAGCCTTCCCAGACTTCCCCACGCCTGACATCAGTCTCTCCCAGGACACGTTCCACGTTGCACCCCATTCTGTCCCAACTGGACTTTCTCCCATCCCTCCGCCAGGTATCTGACGTGCTCTCACGAACCTGCCCCGTCCCAGGGTTCCGAGCCGGGGAGCTGGGCTCGGCTTCACTCAGGATCCCCACCATGGCTCTGCTGCGCCTGGCGTGTGGCAGGCCTCATATGCGCCCAGAAGGCTCCATGGACCCGGCTGGCGTCCCCTGGCTGTGACAGGCACTGTCTTCACTTGGTGTCAGCTGGGACTGGAACATTCTTCTGTCCTAAGTTTTCTGGACTTCTACTTCCTGTGCGTAAAATCAGCATTTTCCATCCTGAGTTCTAACTGTCATCACAGGATTCTCTGAGTGACTCTTCCTCTGCGGCCTTCGCGATTTGCCTCTGATTCTGCCTGTCATCGCTGGGAAGGACAGGCCGCTCCTGCCTGATCGAGACTCTCACCTGAGGGACCTTTAAGATCACAGTGTGACATCTATTCAAAAAGCTACGGGCGCCAGAGCAGTGTGTGTAGGAGCTTGGATTGGTCCTTGAAGCAGAACGCAGATGCCCTTGGCCTGCCCTTGGTGAAGAGGAACAGGCATGGGGGTGCAAGCCCAGGGGTGGGACGAGTGCTTGGCATCTGGGGAGGGGTGCGTGGGCACGGCCTGCTCCCCACTCAGGCATCCGGGCTCCGAGCCCTCCTGGACGTCCGCAGATGGTCATTCCCTGACCCTGCCCGCCCATGTACATGAAGGTACGAGAACAGGAGCACGCGCCGCACATACAGCCCTGGTGTTTCCTTCTCAAAGTCAGATGGGTAAAACCCGAGAAAAGGAAATCGTTTCCGGGATGTGCGGCTCTGCGAGGTCGTGGCTCTCGCAACGTCCATTCTCCGGCAGAGCGCCCGGAACGCCAGTCTTCCCCGACAGAATGTCCTGACTCCTGTGTCACACAGGTGGGGCTTTAACAGTTTTTAGACATGTTACCAACAGCCAAAGATTTGGGGAGGTAGGAGCTGTTTTGGAGGGCACGTTGGCGCCATGTCAAAATCTGAAAATAAGCATTTTTGCTTCCAGGACTACATCCTGAAGATGTGGTTTCGCAGGACACGCAGTTGCGCGTAGAAGGATGTTCGCGTGGAGCTCTTTGTAAGGGGACGGTGGTGGCGGCAGGCGGGGCGCTAGCTCAGGGACGCCGCAGCCCTGTGCTGCCACGGGGGCTTCATCCAGGAGAACCGGACGTACCCGTTGGCCGGGCCCTGGGGCTGTGCTGGGTCTGGGGACCCCGGAATCTGCTTGTGTAAAAGGGGAGCTGACGGCGCCGGCACGTGTGTGCGCACATGTGCGCGTGTGTGCGCGTGTGTGCGTGTCCGTGTGCATGCATGTGCATGTACCTGGCGTCGCCGTGCGAGCTCTTCTGCTCAAGGGCAACTGAAAGAAGGTGGAAACTGCCTGCCTTTGGGAAGGGAGTTGAGAGACCAGGTCAGGGAAAGTACATTTGTTTTTTTTCTTTAAACCCATTAATATTGTTTGCATTGTCCACCTGAGCAGGAATTTCTTCAATAATTAAAAAATTACGCTGTCAAAGTTTTTTAAGACTCAGTGGCACATATCCTGAACATGCCACGGCCGAGGACGCGACCACTCACCTCCGGTGTGTGAGGAAGCTGCCGCTGACGTGCCCCGACCCGTCGCAGCCTGGTGTGGGGCAGGACATGCCTTCCGTCTTGACTGACTTCCAGGAGAACTGGGAGCCATTGAGGTACCCGTCCTTCTGCCTCTTGGCCGCCAAGGGGCAGCCTGAGGCGCTGCGGTGGGAGGCGTACTTCCCCGTGATGTGGCCCTGGCCGTCGCAGCCGGGCACTGGACACCTGCAGGGCAGACAGGGGGGACACTTTGTTGTCCTGCCACCCCGGACCTGGCCTCTACCGCAAAGTCACGGTAACCTGACAGGTGGGAGGACAGGGCACTGCGCTGTGCCCAGGTGGGCGGGAGACAGGAAAGGCTCCACCTGGCGGGGGAAGTGAGCATTTCACTCCTGTCCCTGGGGTCCAGAGGCTTCCCTGGGAGGCGGTGTCGGTGCCTGGTGGGGTGACGGGCCCAGCATGTCACACAGACCCGCCGAGGTTGCTGCAGCCGGTGGCACACAGGTGTCTCTCACAAAGACACCACTTTGGAACAGAATCATAGCTCTTCTGGTAGAAAAATGCAAAGTCACAAGACATGGTGGATTATTTTTTAAAAGTCTGTCTTGTGATCAAGAGCCAGATGACAGTTACTTGTTTGGCTGTGTTCTCTGGAGCCCGTGAAACACCCTCTCAGCTGGCACAGAGACAGGGGTGGGTACAGAGACGGGGTGGGCACTGAGATGGGGCACAGAGACGGGTGGGCACAGAGACAGGGGTGGGCACAGAGATGGGGCGCAGAGTTGGGGCATAGAGACAGAGGTGAGCACAGAGACGGGGCACAGAGACAGGGGTGGGCACAGAGACAGAGGTGGGCACAGAGACGGGGCACAGAGACAGGAGTGGGCACAGAGACAGGGGTGGGCGCAGAGACGGGGCACAGAGACACGGGAGGACAGTCGTGAGTCGCGGATTGCGGCTGCTGAAGAACTTCTCTCCGCAGCTCGGGCTGCAGGACCCAACCCCCAGCCAGGAAGGCTTTGACGGCAGAGCTTACGTTCTACAGAATTTTTATTGCTTATTTATCTTGATAAATCTTAATTTGTTTCAATAATTTGTGCTTTAATTCATTTTTATTTTTTATTTTAAATTTTTCTCCAAAGACGTTCAGTGAGACTGAAATTTTAGGAGGCCGCACCAGGTGTGTTGTGTGGCGCCGGCGCCGGTACGGGACACGCCCCGTTGAGCTGCGGGCAGCGTCCGGCCAGCTGGGCCTGGGCCTCAGTCCTGCCCTGGGACCAGCCAGGGCAGAACCGAGCGGCTTCTGTAAGCGGAGAGTCGGCAGAAATGCCCTGTGGGTGTTTGGTACCTGGGGGCCCTCCCCCATCTGCCTTCCAGCAAGTCCAGCTGCTTTTGTCACAGGAGGAGGGGAGGGAGGTTTGGTGTTTGGTTTCTCAGACCCTCCGGTGGGGGGTGGTTATCAGCTCATTGCTGGGCCCCTGGAGCTTGTCGGCCAATCAGCAGACATGCTTCGGTTTGGGCGGGTTACCTGGCCTGCAGTTATTGACACCTCAAAGACTCCCGCTGAGACCGGGGTCTCTTTCCCTGCTGGTGCAAACCTGTGTCGCGGCCGCGTGGCCCCTACCTGATGGGCTCCTGGTCGTCCTTGTCCTCCTTGCTCTGCGCCACGCGGATGCCGCTCTTCTTCGCCCTGGGGCACCCTGAAAGGCTGAACAAAGAGCGCGGATCAGACAGCGTCACCGTGGGCCGCGCAGGGCCCTGAACCCCCTGGAGGCTCTGGCTTCATTCTCGCCCAGGCCTGTGCTTTGGGTTGTGCTTTGGGTACGACGTCCACACCCGGGGCGCGAGCCTTTTCGATGTGGCCCTTCCACGCCCTGGCAGGAAAGAAAGCCGGCGAGGGGATCGAGGGATGGGAGAGATTGGACGCCAGAAACAGGGAGGGGGTACTTGTCAGTTTGGAGGAAAAGCAACAGCTGGAGTCACCAGGGAAGATGCTGAGACAAGACAGACACAAAGAGACAGAGAGAGATACACGGAGAGACAGAGACAGAGAGAGACACATGGAGAGACAAAGAGACAGAGACACATGGAGAGACAGAGAGAGACACATGGAGAGACAAAGAGAGAGACAGAGACAGAGACACATGGAGAGACCGAGAGAGAGACACATGGAGAGACAAAGAGACAGAGAGAGAGATACATGGAGAGACAGAGAGAGACACATGGAGAGACAGAGAGACACATGGAGAGACAGAGACAGAGAGAGAGAGACATGCACACAGGCATGAGAGAGAGAGAGGACGGACATGTGCGCAGAGGCGGCAGGAGCGGGCGGAGGCCTTCCCTGCTTGGGCTCTTGCCCCTCCACGTGTCTGGGGCGTGACGAGCTCGCGTGTGTTCCACTTTAGAGCGAGCACAGACCGCTGGCAACATCGGCAGAAGGAACCGTGGGGCTGAACGTGCTTATTCTATTTGTGTTTCAAATGTTTGGATGTGGAGGATTTGGAAGTGTTTCTGAAGGAAGTTTTCCAGCTGGAACAGAAAGATACGCACGCAGGAGAATACACAAAATAACTCGGATGTTTGGAAAGGCCCTGAAGAACCAGAAAGGAGACGCGCACTGGGGAGGAGGCAGTTTGCCGAGAGTTGCTAGGCGGTGTGGGAGCCGGACGCTGACGCCGGCGCACAGGTGTCGGCGGTGTGGCCGTCACCACACGTTGCTGAGCTTGGGGTGTCGTTTCTGCCCCAGTTCCGAGTCTCTGGAAGATGCAGGTCCTCGGGTGGGACCCCGCCCCCAAGGGGTCTCATTCCCTGTCCAGCCCTGGCCGCCTCCCCTGGGGCGTCTGCGCATTCCCACAGGAGCGGGAGAGGGTGGCGGGCGCCAGGCCCACGGTGGCCGTGCTGGGGTCCGCAGGCGTCCCCACTCCTTGTCCTGTCTCCTCCTTTGACAGGAAAAGGAAAAGAGGAGGAAGGAAGAGGGAAGACGAGCGGCCTCTGGTTTTCCCTTTTCTGACAGGAAGTCTGGGGCAGGCTGGCGCCCACAGCGTGTTCCTCCTGGTGGCCTGGTACGGCACAGGGCCCGTGACACATCCTGGGTTTCCCCAAGTCCGTCCACCTGCGGTGCCCGTGGATGCCAGTTAGCATGGCAGCACGGCCTGAGCTACGCCAGCGCACGCCTGTCCAGAACTTTCCAGCCCGTTTCCTGGGGAGGAGCCAGCTTCCTCCACAGCCTCTCTGTCCCTCTGTCTGTCCCTCCCTCTCCCCCACCGCTGGCCCTTGCCGCGCCCTGTCCCTCCTGTGGGCATGGCCTCAGCTCGCAGGTCCTTCAAGACGCCCTGGGGCCCCAGGCCCCTGCACCAATCCCGAGAGTTCTTGGGGCGTTTTCCACGGCACCATCCGAACCGTTTCAACCCTACAGGCTGCTCCAGGAGGCCTGTTCCTGGGAGTGTAAACCACGAGCCTATTCACCTGTGCTCCCCAAGTCCCGGCCCAGCGTACGCGGAGTGAGTGACAGCCAGCTGTTGAATGAATCAACAATGAATGATTCCACGGGAGAGCCACAGAATCTGACCCTAGGACCCAGTCCGACACCCCAGGGTTGATGTGGGCAGAAGCTGAGCCCTTCCACCCCAGCCACAGAGGCCTGGCCCAGCTCTATGATGCTCTCCCACCTTAACGCTGCATGACTCCCCGTGGACTTGAGGGCCAGGTGTGGCTCTGGACCACCACTGAGGCCTGGGCTGGGGATGGAAATAAACCCACAGAACAAATCAGCAACATAACAAGGTTTGGCTCTGACAATTCGGTGACCTCCAGGAAGCCCTGACTTTGGCATAGGAGCTGGCCAGGAGTCCTAGAAGCCCCACTCCAGGACCAAGGACCCCGTTCTCGGCTTTTCTAGCTGTTGACACAGTGGGGCCTGCCGGCCGTGTGTGGCTCTGGGGCTGGCCCATGGCTCCCATCAAAGGCTGGTGCAGGGTGGGGAGCTCTTTGAGAGACCTGCTCGCCCGGGGACAGCTCAGCACCTCTGCCCACTGGGTCCTCTCCCTGACCTCTCTGCTGTTCCCTGAAGCATTTCAGGACCCACCAGCCCAGGGCCTTGGGGTCCCATCTCAGGGGCAGAGTTTGAACGCCTGGGCTGCAAGTTCAATGCGTCCCACTTCTTGCTGGCTTCTTGCTTGGTGGGAACACGGGAACTTTCCTACAGCCAGCCAAGCGCTGGGACTGCGGTGCGACGGAACTCAAGCTTGCTCCAGATTTCAAAACTCTTTCTCTGCTTGTAGCATGGACGTGAAACCCGTCCCTCGTGATGGACCCGGAGTGGAGGTTCTCTGCAACAGCTGTGCTGGGGAATGTCGCAGGCTGCCGTCTCTCCCGGAGTGGGCACTGGACTGGGAGATGCCAGGTACTCATGGTGCAGACTTGGCCCAGTCTCTGAGCCTCAGTTTCCCCATCCGTGTCACAGGGCAGAAGTGCTTCGTCTGGGCCATGAGAACAGAAGTGACGATGGGACGTGAGGTGCTGGACAGGGAAGGTGCTCAGCGATCCCACATCCTTTACTCTCACCTGGTGTCTCCACTGTGGTACCTTTTTAGGATCCAAAGTCACTCATCCTGTTTTCTCTGGCCGTGTGCTCCGGCGCACGGGGAGCGGCCCTCCCTCCGGGGCGTGGGCCTGCGGATCTGCGAACTGCTCAGGCTCCAGAGTTCAGGCCGTCGTATCTGGACCCGTCTTCCATTCGTACAGGTGCTGTTGTCTTCTCACCCACGTCCCCCGTGTCTGCGCTCACCCTTCCCCTGCGCTCACCTGGATGCACCTTAAGAATCTCCAAGTTAAGGCACTCAATAGAGTTGGGCCCACTTTATCTGGTGGCTTTGACTCCAATAATGAGATAGTGCCGTTGACTGGGACATTGGTGCCCCGGGCCCTTCCTGCCTGCCCCCCAATCCCCCACACAGGCGCCCCCTGCCTCCACCTCCGCACCTTCCATCCCAGGACCCCTCGCACGCTCCGAGAGGCCGCCCCCTTCCTGACAGCGCGCTCTCCGGGCCAGGGCCATGCCTGCAGTTCCCTCACTGGGAGTAAAATGACCCTTACAGAGAACTTGTCAAGATAGCCACTGCCACGGACTCAAACCTGAAACTAACCAAGATGAATGACGCGCTGTCAAACGCACATTCGTTTTGCAGCTGTTGTTTCAACGTCTTTTCTAAATCTGTTCCTTTGCTCAGAGCAGCTCTTTCTCCCCGACCTGCTGGAAACCCTCAGTCTCCTTCCAAGTTCATCTCAGCGTCGCCCCTCTCTCCTGCCTTGGATCCAGACGCCCTGCGGATGAAGCCTCCTTGTCAGATCTGTGTTATGTACGTACCTGTAGGGTGTGGTTGAGGCCGGTGCCGCCCGCACCACCGGCGCACACCCCTGCGCCTCACCACACCCCAGAACCCCGTCCCTGCTTTCTCCTAAGGCCCCAGGGACACATGAGGGTGTAACACATGGGTTTTTTTCATGTTTCTTTTCTCCGTAGACGCTTTGTACCTTGAGGTCACGACATCTTAATCATCATTGTTCCTAGCCTCTGGCACATAATATGTGCTCAGCGAGTTTTCACTAACTTTCCAGGTTTCTAGGATTCTGAGCTGACATTTGGGATTATGTTCTAAATGATCAGCAATTTCTGGACAGAAACTGTGTTCTTCCCCTCTCACGATCGCCGATGCAGGGCCATTGTGTGTCCACATCTTCACTTGAAATTTTGTAAATGTTGGAGACACACAAACACTGCTGGGACGCCTGCGTGCTCTGGGCGGAGGAGTGGGTGAGGGCCGGAGCACGCAGACAGCCGGTGGTGAGCTGGGCTGCAGGGTTTACGGAACCGGAGAATCCGGGTTCTCAGGACGGCGGAGGTGCAGGGAGGGTCCGTTGTGTTCTCCAGGCCAGAGTGGCGCCGGGGCCGCCACCCTGCCTGGAGCCTGTGGCTTAACGGGTCTGTGCCCCGTGTGGGAGCAAATCCCGTGGGGGGAACCGGAGCTGCGTTAGCAGGTACCAGCAGCTCCCTGGGCAGGCGTCACATCTTTCGATCATGGGAAGAAGGCCCGGGACGTTCCCAGGCAGGCTGCTCCGTGTCTGGGCAGGGGTCACCAAGCTTGGGGGTCTCCACTGTCTTCAGGACCTGGAGACGCTCCATGTCATAGCAAGTAAGTCCCTGGGGTCCTGCCAGGACTCTCCAGAGCACACAGGGACGGAGCAGGTGGCTAACGTCTGACCTCTGGCTGTCATCCTGGAGGCTTGGAGCTTGCGTATTGAGACGGAGTGGAGTGAAAGAGCTCGACGGGGACACAGGAGCAGACAGCGCGGGCAGCTCAGGGCTGCGCGCTTGTCTTGCACCTGCAGGTGGGTGAGAATCATCTGTGTGATGGCGAGACCATACATGCCGAGGGCTCATGGTAACTTCGGTGCATGGTGAGTTCCCGGTAAATTCCATCTGTTGTTATCACAGGCCATGCTGGGCCTTGACGGGAAGAGGAGGTTCTGGTGGGAGCCAAACCCCATGGCACAGTCCCTCGTGGGAAGCATAGATGCCACCTCTGCACCGGGGCAGCGACCTTGGGGCGGTGGTGCTCTTGCTCTTTGCGTGACGCTACTCACGAGGCATGTGGGTGCCAGGACGAGAGACGGCGGGAGGCCCTCGGGACGCTGGCTTGCAGGACCAGACTGAGCAGTCGCTGTACCCGCAGGCCTGGAGGCTGCAGAGGAAGGAGGTGCCCCGGGAAGGGTCAGAGAAAAGGAAAAAGATGACTGAAAACAAGTTTTTTTGGGAAAAGTCTGAGAAACTTTTTTGTTTATAAACAAGAATGCAAAGATGAACCCCGCCAATAACCGAGCTCTGTGGGCCCCTCTATAGGCAAGTGGGTGACAGGTTTCTCTCTTCCCTGAGGACGGGGAGCAAGGCATTGGTGAGGGGCTTTCTGAGGAAAGGCCACAGCCGGTAAGCACTCGTTAAGGTGAATTCAGGAAAGTTTCGGATGCTGTGCGGAGACGGGAATGCACACTGCCCTCGGGACAAGTGTTGATGCAAATCCAGTCCGTCGGGGGCCCAGGGTGCTCCGCTTCCTCCAGGGCGACTCTCTGGGCAGGTCCACAACGTGGGCGCGCGCTCCAGCTCTGCTGCGTCGCCTCTTGGCCTCTCGGCTTCCTCACAGTCAGGAGGAATGACGCGCTGCCTGCTCAGTGTGGCAGTGACGACGGCAGGTGGCGGCACACTCCATCGGGTCCCAGAACCACCCAGCGGGGCCTTTGCACAGCAAGACTGCGGGCTAGACAGCAGCGAGCCCCACCGTGCGCGCGCAGACGACATCTGGCTGTGCGCGTGTGTTCTGCGAGAGCAGGGAGCAGTCCAAGGACACCAGGCGCGTGGTGCATCCGCACCCCCGAGCACGTCTCGGTCATTGTTCTGTGACGTCACCTCTCACTAGAGCCTGTGGAGGGGCGGGAGATGCCTGGACTCATGTAACCAAACACTTAGATTATGCCACAACTGGGGAAATAAAAGGCCAGCGAATCGCTGTGCAGGTGAGTTCTCTGTAGCGTGTGCGTAGGTAACATCGTCTTCACGGTCCTGGGAAATGGCCAATAGAGGATTAACACTGAAAGAAGTTTCTCTAGTCGTATTTATGGCCGTAGACCTGGAAAGGTTTGCTGGTTCCCCTGTTGGCTCTGTCAGTCCTCAGCGGCCAATGTGCACAGAACTGCAAGAACCGCACCTACTCACCGGTGGGCCTCGGCTCTCAGTGGCTGGTTCACATAAGGACCGTCAGTCCTTTCCTTAACAAAGTGCTCAGCCGTGCGGGGAAGCTGTTCCGCGGAGGAAGAATCTGGCCGCACGCTGCAGTGTGCTCAACCCCGACAGGGCTGTGTGTCGTGCTCAAGTTCGCCAGCAATAGAACCGAGTTTCCTTCCAGCGCCGTGGTCAGCCCCGGGCCACTGACTCCAGGCACAGGTCACAGCCTACATTTAAGCTGAAATTGTATTTTAATCACAGGTTTATGCTCTATTAACACTTAATATTCTACGATATCTGCAAAACAAATGAAAATGTTTAAACCAAATATGGCTGAATTTACATGATGCCAACCACCCCCTCCCCCGCCAAAAGAATCGGTAGAAAATCAGACATTTAGACATGAATTGACCAGGAAATGTTCACCTTACAGCTGCACAGATACTGTAAAATGCTGGACGTTCTGGCCATGGAAGAAGACTGAGGTGTTTCTTTTCTAAGATAAATTAAAATAAAGACTAACATAGAATGTGCTTGTCGTTTTATATTTAACTGGAGTGTTTACACATTTTATTTCATCTAAACCTGTGCTCTGACTCTGGCAATCCCGGCTGGAAGTGGCGACTCGCTCTTGCACTACCTTCAAACACAGTGGCTGGTCCTGCCCCGCCGCTGAGGCCGACGCAGTGAGACCCCTGACCCTGGGGGACATTCAGCAGTGTCTGTAGGCGGTTGGGTTGTCGAGACTGGGTGGTGGAGGCTGGGGGGCTGCCTGACACCCCGCAGCACACAGGACAGCCCCACGGCTAGGAGCTTTCTGCCCCAAAATGCCAACAGCGTGGAGGGTGAGAATCCTCGTCAAGAGAATGAGACGTTTTCATTGATTCTGAAAAATCCTCCCGTAAATCGCAAACTTCCATGGTCCACGGAGGCTTTCAGTTTGTGCTTTTCTCAGACACACGCTGTTCAAACAGCACTCCAGATGGTGGGAGTGGATCACTCACAGTAGGCTTCCAGTGACAGGACAGTCACCAGGTGAGTTCCCTGGCCCAAACCGAGCCAGCTGGCCAGGTGAGGTCCCACTCTGACCGTGGGGCCTGGTCACCCCGGGCAACGGGGGCTTCACTCTGCTGCATCTGCCCCCGGCTGCTGGGCCACCCTCAGCTGCCCACACTGGCAGGAGCCGTCCCAGTTCCCGCCCTCCCGCCCCCTCCCCTCCTCCCTCCGTGTGGGGGTGCGCGCAGCGAAGCCTCCTCTGCTGCTGGGCCCCTGCTTTGTCATCCAGGATTTACAGCGAGGAAAGGCGACTGCTACCGCAGAGCCCGGTTTATTTAAGGACAGACGCGGCGCCGCTCTCCACCGCGGGAGACCTCGCTGTAAGTCGGCCTTGGTTCAGAAACGTTCTTGGCGCTGGGTTTGGGTCCTGACTGAACACAGACATCGATTATCTGCAGTAGATTCCCTCAGTGTAGACAATGTACTGACAAAGCCCCCTCTGACCACACCGCGGTCAGGCTCCTGCCGGGCCGACCGTGGGCCTCCCTCTCTGTCCCGGTGGAATCCAGTCTGAGCAAGAATCCCGCGCAGTTTAGAGACAGCCCCCAGCCCTGGAACTGCACCGGGATGTCCTGTCACTGGCCAGCCCTGGCAGGGCCCTTCTCCCTACCGCTGCTCTTAGCGCTCCGCGCACTGACCTGCCCCGCTCCTGGGTTGTCCCGGCTCGAGTCGGAGCCGAGAACAGTCCCTCCCGGCGAGGCCCCGCGGCAGCCTCCCTTCTCCTCCCGCCCTGGCCCTTGGATGGGCTCTGCCTGACCATCCTTAACGCGTGTGGCTATTTTTTCCTTACTAGCACCCGAGCCTCTTTCTGCGCTCTCCTGCGCAGTGCCTGCCATAAAGGAGACACTCACGGTGTCCACGGAGCGTCAGCGAGGGGAGACGTGTTACCTCACGTGAGGAATCTCCACGCCACGTCCCAGGCGCTGCCCCCTTGGCGGTGCCAGGCCTGGAGTCTGTGGCGCTTGGCATTTGCGCAGCACACGGCCCTGCCGATCCTTCCTATAGCAGCTGTGCGGCGTGTGGGGCGGATCTGCGTGCTAAGAGATCAGCGCCCGGGGCATCGTCACAGAACGCTCGCTTCTCCACGGCGGTCCTCAGGGGTCTACCCTTGCAACACGCTAGCTGCAATTCTGTCTCCTTTACTCTTGCAACTGAGAAAGAGGTGCTACTGGATGACTTCAGACCTGCCTCCCACGGAAGCGCCTGGACTGCGGGGAGGTGTCACGAGGAGTGGACGGCGCCACGGGGGCAGCGCTGCTCCTGGCACGGAACCACTGGGTCCCTAATTTTACCGGGGCGTCAGGCCGAGTGCGCCCCAGGCCCGAGGTGGGCGACATTCCTGTGACTTCAGTGAGAAAGAGCAGCTCTGGGGAGGAGAGCGGCGTCCGCACGTACCTCCGGTGAGAAGCGTAATTCCCAGTGATGTGTCCGGAGCCGTCGCAGCCAGGGGTGGGGCACCTGCAATTACAAATGCAGATTGTTGACTTACTTGGGAGAAATAAAGTTCTCCGAACAATCAGTTTCTTACTGATCCCAAAGCAACCTCTTTATTGCGTAAGCCACTCCTCGAAAGTGGCCACTGAACCGGATGCTCCCAGATCCAAGCCCCACACGAACCTGCCTCTACCTCTTCCTCCCAGCCCAGCGGCGTTGCCAGGGGATCTGACTGGGGTAAGTGTCAGGGTCCCACAGTCTCCGGAGCACCCAGCGAGCTTGGTCCCTGGGACCTCGTCCCTTCCCTCATTGCTTTAGGTTCAGGGGAGGCCAGTTACTACAGGCGTGTCTTGCCCCATCCCACGCGTGAAGCACGGCTCACGCATGAACAGACGAGAGTGGCCTTGCTCTGACGCGGACGCCAACATCGCAAAGGTCACTCTGGGCCCTGGCCAGCGGGGCAGCCCCAGGGTCCAGTGAGGGCAGCAGCCTGTTTCCGGACTGCGGGATGCAGGCCGCCATCTCTCCGACTGTCCCTGTGCACTCAGTGGGTCGTGGTCACCGGAGGGTCTTTGCTACCTGTAGCTGACTGGAGCAGAGCGTGGGCGGCCAGTGCAGGTTCCCAGGCCAGCGGAGACCAGGACGGTCGCCGGCACCTGCATCACCTGTGCAAGCCTGTCCAGACAGCCCCATCGAGGCACTAAGCACGGCTCTGCCACTATTCTACCACGACAGAACCTTTCTGGAGGGTTTACCGCCCCCACATAACTGCTTAGCTGCCCCATCCAGGGAATAGTCAGCACCGCAAAAACATTTTCAGTTTACAGTTTCAGTGGTGTCTGTTCCCACCAGGAATAAAAAGTAAGGGCAAAAATTGAGAAAAAATTTATCTTCCTTTTCATTGAATTTGTAACTCTCCAAAAAAAACAAAAAGACAAGAATGAAGTGAATTTGTAAGTAATATTTCCACCTCCTCACGGCGAGACTCAAGTGCCCCCTCCCTGTGCAATGAGCACCTGAGTTTTTGCAGGGACAGGTGTCTAGTGAGTGCACTGCTTCCGGGTTGCAGTTTGCTCCCCTCAGAAACGCTCTGGATGCCGGGAGCGGGGACCAGGCAGCAAACCACCTGCTTACAGGTGGGCGTCCTCAAGACCGGAGGAGAAAGGCGGGGAGTGGAGTGGAAATGCAGGAAGCTGGACGAATTTCAAGTATGTGAGTGTCATATTTGACACTGGGATGTGTAGACAATGTCCAGTATTCTCCTCGGTCCTAAGAAAGGACACATGTTCTAGATCTCAGGGTGCAGACACCGACATTCCGTAGCGTATCGAAGGGTAAAGTTCAAGGTGTGACCTGTTCTGCGGACAGTGGAGATACACTGGGTGAGAGGAATCTTCGCTGCAGCCCGTCAATGCCTCTTTAGTGAAAGCGGAATTTGGGTCTTTACAACAAAAGTTCGAGGCAGAACAGTGAAGAGATATTTTAAACAGTCTCCATATATCAGAATACTAACTCCCAATGTGATAGTTGGCCTGGTTTTTGTTAAAGCAACAGCTGTTTGTATACACTTAGATTTCGATCACAAGATTATTCAGTCAATTACTAATCATTGTCTACATAATAACCTAAATGGCTCAGCCAGCCGATTTTCCAAATGACTCCGGCACATTGACACAGGCAGGGAACTTTGACAGCAAGAAAAATGCTTCTAGGAAAACCTGATCTTCACGCAAGTTTCTGTTTTGAAAATGTATCAAGAAACAAATTTTTCCTACCAGCCAATAATATATACTTTGTCTTACCTTTTGCTCAAGAAAAGGCTTCTTAAATTCCTCCTAATTTAAGTAAATACTGCAATTTATTTATTTTAATATCCTTAAACATTTTTCAGATGTCTTTTTTGGTGGGGGTGGAAGGAAGTTGACCTATTTTGCTCAAATTTAAAGTGAAGTAATATAGCCAGAATAATACAATTAAAATCAGATTTTTACTACCTGTAAAAAATGTTACGATAGTTGCTGTGTGTTTAAATGCCATTTACAAATGTACAATCCATCTTCTGACAAGAAAAGAAGTGTTTAAAGATGTCCTTTTGCGCCATGAAAACAGCAAAAAAATACTGATTGGGTTCATTTTTAGAGCATTCACGGTGCTGGAAAGGAAAAAAATCAGCAGCAAGAGAACTGTCTTTCTTAACAGGTTTGCTTTTACTGTCAGGGTTTCCAGTTGGGGAGATGGGTTTGAGTCCCAGATCTGCCCCTGGCTGGCTGCGGGGTGTGGGGAAATCGTTCACCCTCCCAGGACCCCCGTCCCGGACAAGGAAGGTGACATCGGGCTTGGAGTCCTTCCCCTCCCGCTGCGAACGCCACACGACAGAGCTGCCTGGGCGTGAGCGGAAACAGCCAAGATGCAGACGGGGTCTACCGAAACGACAGTTCGTTTTCTCCGGGGTGGTAATTCAGCTTTTTCAGCTTTAGGTGGTGCTTTTGGGCCACGTAAGGTGGCTCCAAAATGGGTTTTCAACTGTTCTGTTCATTTTTATGTTACTGCTCAAGGCTTTCAGACTGTTTTAAATTCTTAGACTTACATACAAATCTCCTAGCTTTAAGAAGTCTCAACTTCAAATGTGTAATTTTGTGAAGTCGATGGATGAGGATGTGATTGTTCACATAAGGAGAGGGATCTTTGTTTCTCAGACGGAGTCAGTTGCAGGCCCTGACCGTGGGCACGGCTGACTTGCGGAGCTCGACTGGCATCTACCGGCCCGAGAGCACGTCTTCTCCTCGAGGGGCCCCGAGGACCCTGAGGACAACCGCAGGCTGCAGCTGGCGCTGCACAGCTGGGCTTTCAGTGGCAGAAGAGGCTCCCTGGGTTTCCATGGGAACGGCCCTCGACCCCTTCCAGGGAGGCACAGGTGCCACAGCAGAGGGAGGGTTCAGGGAACACCCAGGCCCTTCCTGCTTTCCTGGGAGGTGCCACGATCAACGGCTCTGAGGCTGCTTTAGTTCCGATGGGTGGTTACGGATGTAAAGTTGCATTAAATAAAACTCTGGCTTTATATATATTTTCTCTTTTCTGTTACAAATGTACTATTGATAAAAATACTCAGAGAAAGGAAGTGATGAATAAGGAATCTCAAAATCTACCCTTGCCACCCCACACATTCAAGACAAAAATATTCCTGATTTTGCTTTCTCTCTGGTTATGTGTTTCCCTGAGATTAAACAGTATTAGAAGAAAGAAAATTTGGGTAGTGCATATCACTATCTGGCTGAGAAAACCAGTCATGTTTGGATATTTAAAAATGGTGGCAGAAAAATCATAATAAAATGTCTTAAACAGTGTTGAAGTTAGGGGTGAAATGCAGAATACAGGCAAAATTGAGACAACAACAAAAAAACAGAATCACCGACAACATTTTGGCGTTCTGATTTCATGGCAGGAGCTGTTCCCACGTAGGAACAGCTGAGTTTTTGCTGCTTTTGCGGCTCTGAGAGGTCTGAGACCTCTGACCCTGACCCCAGCTCCCTTTGTGTCCCTGGCTTTCTCGCTGCTGTTCACCAGCAGAGAAACATCCTGTCTGGACCTACAAGAACCATCACTGGCCACAGGTTCATGGAAGTCACAGGTGTATACTCTAACACGGGAAAAGAATTTGATGTCCATGCGTTAAAAGACAAAACCATACACGTCACACAATTTTGCATTGGCACGCATCACAGAGATGGGCAACCGCCAGCCCGCTTCTCAAACGTGCCTCTGATCTGCCCCAGCAGGGGACAGATCCTTTATTGTGCTGTTTTCTCCCTTTTACGAAACCACAACCTGAAACAGGGCAGTAGAAATGGAAACAGGTGTATCTATTGACTAAAGTCATAT
Organism: Avahi laniger; assembly: GCA_963575035.1. Taxonomy (NCBI): domain Eukaryota; kingdom Metazoa; phylum Chordata; class Mammalia; order Primates; family Indriidae; genus Avahi; species Avahi laniger. The sequence continues at coordinate 39,924 of CAUYSK010113075.1, read as the reverse complement.
TATTGCTTGATTGCTTATTGCTTATTGATTATTGCTTCATACAAATGTCTTAAAGGTGCTTCCTCTATATTCTATCATCCCATTCTCTTTTGAAAAGCAATATTGTGAAAATTAAATGCTTAAATTACACTAAGACGCTCAGAATAGGACGTTCTCTCCGTGACGGGAGCGCCCTCTAGTGCCCTGCATGCGCGGTGCAGTCGGGGAGCCCACTTGGCCAGTTCCCCCGGGAATGCTCACCAAGGAAGGAGCTCAAGGCAGAGCCAAGGCTGCAGACACCTGTTCTCCAGGGCTCAGAGGGAGCTGCGTGTGCTCTTGCTGCACAGTGTGGGCTGCACATCTGGACTCGGCTGAGGGGCCCTCTCGCCACCCGCCTGGAGAACACGCTCACACTGATGCCCTCGGGGGCGGGGCCTGGGGGACTTCTGCAGCACGACTCAGCATCTGGTGGGGCTCCCTGCTGGGGAAACTGAGCCAGTTGGCCATGCGGTCTGTCCTCCAAAATCAGTTCATAAGAAAAAACATCTTGAGGAGACCCGTGCTGTCTCATCTCAAGGGAGGAGTCACCCACTTATTTTAAGAACTCATAAATACAGCTCACAGCACCGCACCCGGGCTCTGCCTGGACCACCCCTCTGTGGCTGGCTTCACCGCTTGCTCTGATTTTGAGCTGAGTAGCTAAAACATACATAAAAAAACACTGACTATTTAGAATAATAAAAACAAATTTCAGACTAATGTAGTTAGAATTCCTTGAAGAATTTCACAGAAAGCCCTTTTAGGTGTTGTCTTTTTTTCCTTTGTTTCATGACAATTCTATAAAGGGGGCTTAATCAGTAATACATAAAATATCAAAAAATGATAAAAATGTAAAATTAGGCCTTGTCTATAGTAGAAAAACACGTTTGTAAATCAGAATGATTCCGGCCACATATAAAACCCTCCACCCCACTTATACAGAAATTTCAATTCAAAAACTCTTTTTTTTTTTTGCCAGCCTCGGTGACCCACACCTGTAATCCCAGCACTTCCGGAGGCCAAGGCGGGAGGATCGTTTGAGCCAGGGGTGCAGTGAACTATAATTGTGCCACTGCACTCCAGCCTGGTGACAGAGCAAGACCTTGTTGCTAAAAAAAATTTTTTTCTGTCTAAACAAATCTGATTTTAAAAACATATATTTTTTATTTTGATTCTTTTTGTTATATAAATGGGAAACAACACAGAAATGTAGAATAAGGCAAAATAAAGACATCTGAAAATGGAAAAATGACATATTCTTATGCTACATCTCTGCAATTTTCTCTTAAAGCAGAAAGAAACCAGGTTACTTTTAAGCAACATACTGTCTGTCCTCCTTACGCATGGTCCGCAAGTGCCAGCTCAACCAACCAGGGGTCAAAAATATTTGCAAAAAAAAATCTGAATAAAGAATAACAATACAATAATAAAAAAATACAAATAAAAAGATACATTGTAACAACTGTTTACAAAGCATTCAGTTGCATTAGGTATCTCAAGTGTGCAGGGGGTGTGTGTGGGGCTGGTGCAAACACCACACTGTTCTACATCAGGGACTTGAACATCCTCAGATTTTGGTCCCTGCAGGGAGCCCTGGAACCAACCCCCGGGGACACCAAGGGACAACTTACGTCATTCTGGCCAATTTCTTAAATAAATGACATAAAACTCAAGGAAACACAAAATCTTGTAAATTGCTGTTGAATTTGTAAGATATTCAATAATTTTCTCCTTTTCTGAAATTCTGTTAGGTATTTTGAGCTCCATCCCACTCTAGCCCAGCAGCGGAGGGTCCTGCATTCGGGTCTGATACTTTCCAAGCCACCATTTGGCTGCCTTCTCCCCGAGGAAGCCCCCTACCTGCCAGGACCCTGCCCCACCTGCCCTGAGCCTTTGCGGTCCTCCCTGCCATCTGCCCGGGGCCTTGCAGCAGTCGTCCGCATGTCTGGTGACACCAGATGACACGGAGCACTGCAGGAGCTATCAGGGCTGGGGAAGCTCCCACCCTAAGTGAGCAGAAACTCCGGCTGTCCCAGCAGAAGCCTTTGCCACGTCCTTGAGACACTGAGGGTCTCCCATTCTGCTCTGTTTCTCGAGAGTCAGGCCAGGGGCGTTTATACTGTGATGTTTAGGGTACTCCAGTATTGGGAAAACCTACACGTTTCAAAAGGTGAGCAGACTTGTCTACGTCAGTAGTTTTCTGATCTGTCTAGCATGTCAATGCAAAACTCCTTTCTCTTTTGGTTCCCAACATTTTTCTTTCTGAATTATGCTCAAAAACAAACAAATGGGAAAGAATTTTAAAAGTGCCCTTAACATATTTTTTCATAAATTTCTTCTTGGTGATTCAGATAGCATTTTGGAATAGGTTAGGCCTCAGGTTACTAAGGAAGTGGAAGTGCCACTGTGCAGACGAAACTCAAAAGCTCTGTGACAGGGACGCCTGGCTGGTGGAATGGCAAGCAACTGTGTGGTTACGGCAGGTGGAACAGGTGTCACTGCGGGTGGAGGGGCCTCGCGAGTCACAGGACGCCCAGGAGTGGCCCTATGCAGAACACGCAATCCACACGGTCTGTGACGTCCCTCTGGACGCTGCGTGCATCCCACGGCCCTTGATAAACAGGGACGTCTGCGTCTGGACTTGGAGGCTCCCAAGTCTGCATCAGCCGTGGGTCAACCTCCAACGCACGCTGGGTAAACCTCCCATCCCACCCTGCCCCCCGCTCTGGTGGCCGTGGCCCCGGGGTGCCCTAGGAGGGTGCGGCTGCACCGGCTCTGGGCCAGAAAGGCGCTGGGATATTGGACCCAAAGGAGCCGACCACAGGCCCTGCTCTGGGACTCCCTTTCTGTGGGACACCCGCGCTGCAGACGTGGCTCTTTGGGGAGCACGTGGGGGCTGTCGTGGCAGCTTCATGGTTCATGCTGCATGCAGCTGTGTGTCTCTGCTTTGTTCAGTCATGCAGCCTACGCGTCTCCACTTCTACGGCATCTGTGTGGATCATGCTGCCCTCCTTGTCCAGGGCGGGCGCCTCGCTCAGAGCCCTGGTTGCCAACACTGCGACCTGCTGCAGGGCCGAAGGCGCCCCAGGTATATCCAGCAATGGGCTCCTGTCCAGTGCGGCAGAACGTACCTAGCACATCCTGACGTCCCATTCACTTAACGGGATGTGTCCATGGGAACTGCTGCCAGAGCACATGCACGTCCAGCAGCAGTGGAGCGGCTAAACAAGAGGCGGGGGCAGCTGGAGCCAGTATTGGGGTTGGACTCGAGGACCCATGCAAAAAAAAAAATACAACAGGTGACTAATGCAGCTGACTCAAGGCAACAGAAACACCACCCCTAGCCTCTCGCCCGCACCAGCGTGAGCGAGTTACACCCGGGCTGGTGCCGTCAATGACCCACTCACAGTGCGGGTCGGGCTCCCACTTCCACATGCAGGGGGTCTCACACTGGGCTCCGCAGGGGCGCTGGGCCACATGAGGGGTACTCACCTTTGGTTGGTTGCACTGAGCGCTAAGGCAGCCAGTGCCATTTACCGTGGTGAAACGCAAGACTGCACAGACACCCACGGAGGCTGTTGTAGGGAATTCATACCGGCCGAGGGGACGGGGTTGGGCTGGGCAAGACGGGAGGTCCCTGCATCAGTCTTGACATAGGCACTGTGCCGCTGAGCTGGACAAAGCATTTGTGGCCATACCCAGTTGGTGCGTATCGGTGAGTAATCAAATGGGCTGAGTGGCCTGTTCCCGAGGTTTACTGACTAGGGCGTGACAGGAGAGGGTCGGAGGGTCTTTGGCAAGGGCTGCTGCCTGACAGTGCCAGCTTTTCCACACCACCGCCAGCGGGACTGCATCTGAGACAGACCCACGACCTACTGCGGCCACAGCAACCAGGCTGGCTGCCGGCACAGCCACCACCACTCACAGGCACACACAGACGCACTTGCCCGGCTCGGAGGCAAGCTCCGGCAATGAACAGGGCTCAGACGTGTTTCTCCAAATCGGAGGACACTGAAGCCCAGAGTGCATGAAAGACCCGCTCCGTGGGGTAGACTCGTGCTTCAGTGGGCTGCGCTGTGGGGCGCTGCGTGCAGCGCCTCCTGGGCGCCAGAGCCCGGGCACGGGGTTCTCCTTTCTCTGTCCGAGGGTGGCCAGGCTCCGTGTCAGTAGATGACGAAGGAGGTTTACACAATTTAAACACAGGCCAGTTTCCAAAAGCTCATGGACTGCAGCCAGCGAGGGGGAGGCTGGGCCCCAGGATCCGGGAAAGGAGATCCCATAGCGCCAGACGGCAGGGCGTGTGCTCGTTTTCCTTTGCGGGTGACTTTTGTTCCTAACCTTTAACTTTCTTTTTCCTTTGTTTTTTCTCGTCTATTTTTTCTATGTTTTTTTCTGGTTTGTGGATCGTTTATTTTTTGAAGCCCTTATCTGGTCTCCTAGAGAAACATTTTTATTGTAATTTGGGAAATCTAAGGTTTCCACATTCCATCTGCAACCTGCGTAATCCTGGAATTGGCTGTGGTTTTCTACACTTTGGGCCCCATGAGGTCATCTTTCTTTCCTCCCAACCTGCCTCATATGCATTCTCTCGATTTTAATTTTCTTGTTTGTTAACTTTTTTTAAGTTTATTTTCTCCTCTTTCAGTCCCTTCTTTTAAAAAATTGGTGCATATTCTTCCTTTATCCTATGAAATCTGCCTTTCCCCCTCATTTCAAAGCTTGTTTTACTGGTCAGGTTTACAAGTGATTTCACAGAATTAATTGTGCAAGAGGTTTTAAAAATAGATTAATCAACTATCCTTATTTTACAGGCAAAGACACAGCTCTAAACCATTATGTCCCTTGTTTAAGGACACACAGGGTGGCCAAGCTGGGATTAGAGGAAAGTGCTTTTTACTCTACCAGACTCTTCAAAATGTTCCCTGATGGTCGTGATTCCCGCTCCCTGCGTCTATCGAGTGATTACGGGCAGGTGCAGTTGCTTTCAAAGCACGAGGGCTCACTGGCTCCTGTTGGCACTTTTGTTGATTGACCCATTGGACTTTCGGGTCTTACAAAATTGAGGGGAGTGGAGGAGGCAGCAGGAAAGTGGAATAAAATGTGTGTGGAGGACACAACCGCCCACAGTGGCTTCTGAAAACCAAACTGCCCACTGACCGTCAAGACCTCCCTTCCACCACGAAGAGGCAGGCGAAGCACAGAGGGCGTCAGGCACCAGGCAAATGTGGTCAGGTGGCCGTCGTCTGGCCTGAAGTCAGGGAGGAAAAGCCAGAACTGGCTCGAGTGTGCGGAGAGGAGGTGAGTGAGACCCTGGGGGCCAAAGAATAGGAGAGGACTGGGGGGGGAGGGGGTGGGCTGCTGCGGGCTCTCCCCAGCCGCCCTGTGACCTGCGGACTCCGTGCCCAGGGATGCGCTCCCAGGACTGGACGATCCTGGAGGCCGGGCGTGGAGGCAGCTGGGTGGTGGAGACCCCACCGTGCGGTGCTCGCTCGTGGGCTCCGTCCCTGCTCTGACCTCTCAGAGAGGAAAACGGGCCATTTCCTTGCACGGCTCTCGACTCTCTATTGGGCGCCTCCACCAAAGATTGCTAACCTCAGAGAGCCAAGGGTGGGACGCGCTGTTTGCAGGGGGCCCTGGCCTTTGAGACTGTGAGCACAGGGGCCGCCCTGGGCACCGCGAGAGAAGCGCAGAGTCTGCCCTGTCTGGAATGCACGGAAGAGCACGGTCAGGGAAATAGACCGAATGAACGAAAGAAAGTAGGATTGAAGAACAAAGCAAAAAGCAGACCGTGAGGCCCCACAGGGATGAGAAAGACTGCGCTCAGATATGCGCCTCCAAGTCTGGAGTTCACGTCCACAGATGCGGTTCACGCGGCTGCGCAGCAGGTGCTCGTGCCCACTGGCTCCGGCGCCCGCTGTGCGGCCGGGAGGAACAGGGCACTCCGGCCACACTCCGAGAGTGGCTGGCAATGTGAAAGGACTTGAGCCAGGTCACCTGACGGAAAAGCAGCATCTGGGGCTATGTAGCTCAGAGAAGAGAGGATTCGAGGGAAACAAAGTCATCACCCTAAAATATCTGGAAGGCCAAATTTGATAGGTGGAGGCAAATCATTTCCTGAGTGTTTGCAAGGGCTGGAGACCGTCTCTCAGGAAGAACCTCGGACTGTGTGGCCGGCCAAGGAGAGAACGGGCTGTCCTGGGAGCTGGTGACCACCAGGAAGTGTGGGGAGCATCCCCACAGATGCATCCCCACGGCCGTCAGATAGGGACCTGCTGCTGGCATCAGGTTTCTGCCGGGTCTTGCTCTGTGGACCCCTGCCGGCTTCACCTGACGGAAGGGCAGTCGGCATGCTGACCAGCGGGCTGTTGCCCCTGATCCAGGCCCCGAGTGGAGTGTCTGTGTTAAGAGCTGGGCTGGGGGAGGGGCCTCGGGACTTGCTTTGGGGAAGGCACAGGAAGGTGGGCCCTGCCCCCGAGTGAGATGTGTCCTTCAGCTCAGCTCCATGCCCTTCCCTGTGGCCCTGAGGGGCTCCCACTGCTTTTGAGGCAGGTGCCTGGAGCCCAGCGAAGGAGCAGAGGCGACCTGGGTTTGAACTGAAGCTGAGCCGCTCACTCAGCACACGGCTCAGAGCATGTTCTGAGTCTGAGCTTTTGCATTTGTAAAGCAGGAAGAATGACGCACACTAGCACTGTGGGTCCTTGTCAGGACTAAAGGACTAAAGTGCATGCAATTCCAGCTGCTGTTTGAAAAGACAGGCCAGGCTGGAGAGGTCCTAGATTCCCTGGAGGCTGTTGACCTCCTTCTGCCCAGAGGTGTATGTGATTGCACTTGACCCAGGTAAACTGCACAGGTAGAAAGGACGCCTGTGAGTTCTGTGGAGTAGGTGATAACAACAGCCGGTTCTTCCTAAATGCTAACCACACAGGCACCCAGTAGACCAGACAATCCCATAAGAAGAGTCAGTAATCACTGTATGCTCATAATGTATTTAGCAGTCCACCTTCCAACTACCCACTCACTGTCCCAAGCAAGGTTCTGCTACTGTGACTCCTGGTTTCCAGGTGAAGCAGACACAGAGACGTCCAGTAATTTGCCCAGGGCGAGGAGTGTCGCCGCCATGTTGGCTCAGTGTATCTTGCAGGGATGTGCTAAGGAAGACACCTGTAGCAGGTGCAGACCACAAAGTGCAAAAGGAAACATATATGGGATGGGAGCGGACTGCAGTGCCTCGGTGGGGGGACATGAGGCCAGGCAGAAGGACGGGGTCAGACTGGGGGGGCACGGGCCCCCAGAATGAGGAAGATCACTTGCAGCACAGGTGAGAGAAAAGGAAAGTCAGGACCACGGGGGCCATCGAAGGGACCAAGAGTGAGAGCAGCACAGACACACCTGGCCAGGCCACCTGCTGCCAGGAGCTTCCCTGTCTGCAGGGAAGTGAGGGGAGACAGGTCCTGCCCCGCGGGCGCAGGCACAGGAAGCCTCCTCAGCTCCGAGGAGAAGTCCTGAACAGAGAGAAGAGGTGCAGAGTGCAGATGCCTTTCACCAAGACCTTGGGCACAGTGGCGACGGAAGTGCCCGCACTGGCAGGAAGTGGGGTTCTGCGGGCCCTGGCGAGGCCACGGCAACCCTCCAGCTACGGCGCGTCCCCTCCTGTCTAGTGTGCGTCCCGTCACTGGAAGTTTGGTGCAAACACCTGTCAGGGTTTCCTGAACTACTGACCACCACGCAGAGTCCTCTCCCCGGGGCACTGCACCTGCTTGGGGAGCGGAAGATTAGGAGTCGTTGTCAGGGAATGGTGGAGCCCAGCAAGTGGCCCCAGCCACCAGGAGCGCGGTTTTGGGGAGGATCCTGGGGTTCCCCCTTTTGCTCTCCTGGGAGCAGGACTGCGGCTGCTGATGGCTCCGTCTGCAGTTGCTGCTCACTGTGGAGTCTGGATGCGCCAAAACCTTGGTGATTAAATATAGATACGTTCATTAATGCAAATACGTAGATTTAGGCCATTGTTAACACATTACTTTCATTATATTAGCTATTCTCCATTAATTTGTGTACGCAAAACTGTTCCAAATAAAAGAACATGTTGTGGAATCTGCTGACTGTGGTAAATGTAAATATTAAAAATATCATCTGTATTTATTGACCCTTTAATGGAAAGCAACTTTGACTCTGATTTTTAAAACAATTGTCATAAAATGTGTCTGTCTCAGAGTGTATTTTAATAGAAACGACATTTGCATAATATCAAAAATATGTTCCTTAGGAAAACAATCACATTTTAAAGATGATTTGTTGTTATGTAAGCTATAAAGGAAGAATAGGGATGATTTTCTAGAAGAAGGAAGGAAGGAAACCTTGATACTTGGGAACGTCTTAGGAGACAGAGGCTTGCGGCAGCTTTAATCTTCATGTCTTATTAGCAGTCGGAGGAACAAGTCTCCGGAGCCCCACCCTCCCACCCGGAAGGCAGGGCAGGTGTCAGCAGTCTGGAGGAAGCTCTTTGAAGGTTGGTGCTGGAGGGCATCTGCAGGGCCTTCTCTGTGAACCCCCCTGTTGCACTCAGGGGCTGCCCTGCGGCTAGGAGGGGGTGAGCGAGACAGTTGCTATGGAGACACGGTTGCTAGGCTCCCTCTTCCCTGCTCATCCCTGTGGCGCAGGCCAGCTCTGTAGTGTGCAGGAAGGAAACATGAAAGCCTGCATCAGCTCCTTGGCTACGGCGCAGCAGGGAGCTGACGAGGGAGGGGAGATGCCCTCATGGTGGGGGGCTGTGCCTGGGTGCAGCTCAGCAGCCCCCAGCCTCGGCTCAGAGCCTCCGGAGCCATGAGGTCCGCCTCCAGCCAGGCTGTGTCGGCCCAGACCCGTCGGGCAGAGACTGAGTCACACTGATCCAGGGCGCCGTCGGCATCTCTGCGTCCCAAAATATAGATCAAAATCACGTGCCCGCTGTAACCCTCTTTCCAACACGCCTTGGCCCTCCACCAAGACAACGCACAAGCCTGGGGTTCTGTGGTGTGGGGCTGGTGTAGACTGCCCCGCACCCTTCATCTCACAAGCAGTTCAGGGTATGGCGACACAGTCTGCGGCACTGGGACGCGCACTCCGAGCCCGGCGCTCCCCCCACCAGCGCGTCCCCCCAGGCTCATTCTTCCGTGCTAGGACGTGTGCGTGTGCCTGTGTGGTGCGACGACAGGCCTGACATGTCTTGCAGGTTCAAAGGGGATGGAGACTCCTTGTTAAATGAGGAGTCTGCTCTGAGGATGGAAGGACGGACCGTGTGGCCAATGGGACTCAGCTCTGTGGCTTCTCCAGGCCTGGCCTCTTGCAGACAGTGGTCGCCTACGCTTGCCAGGCACAGCGTCAGGCACTGAAGAGCCGCCTGTCTAAGTTAGCCCTGGTCTTGGATTTGGAAGATGGTTATTGCCATCGTCTCAGTGTTGGACATAAAATGACTGAGTTTTGGAAAAAGCCAAGTAAGAGGGCAGCTGCCCAGCTAGTACGTGGCCGACCTGGATGTGAGTCAGGCTGTCTGAATCAGGAGCTGGTCTTTGCCTCATTACACATGAGAATCTCTCCTTCTCTCGTCAAGAAACCAGTTCTTCACAAGCTCCTCGAATTTAAAGTGCATTAAAAATAAATAGACTTCATCCCTTGCAATGAAAAACCGGCCGTTTGAAGTGTTGATGAGCTGCAGTCAATTTTTCAGAGCTAAGAAGTCGAACACAGAGGGGGCTATTATTGTCTTCCTGTCGTATGATGTCAGTTCTTACAGTGGCTCATGGAGGTCTGATTTCAATACTCAGAATCTGTCCACTGAGGTCCTTCACTGAGATTGGTTCATGGTGTGGAGGAGACTGGCTGTTTGGTAGAAAGGCCAAGTGTCCCCAAGCCGGGTGGACCTGGAAGTCACATCATACTGGTGGGCAGGAACAGCCCAGGTCCTCTAGCCTGCTGGGTGTTTGGGGACTGGTCTTTTTCTGGAATTCTCCTCCCTCAACTCTCTCTGTCCTGCATGGGCCATGGGAAGCCGTGAGTGACTCTGCCGCAGACGTGGGCTGCAGGACCTGGCAGGGAGCACGGCGGTGGTGCTCCAGGTGTGGGCGAAGCTCCTGGTCGAGGGTCTACTTGTGCCAGGAACTGGCAGCAGCACCCCCACTCTGCCTCAGCTCCTGAGCGTCTCTCCTCAGTGGTGTTTTGGGGCAAAAGACCCCATTTGGGGAGACAATGGAGGCAGGTTTTCTTCTGGGCCTGGGCCCAGCATCGTCTCACGTGCAGACTGGACGTAGCCGGGCTGAGTCCATGGTGAACTCTGAACCTTCTGCTCTAGGTGCAGCTCCGAAAAGGGCACTTTATGTGATTTATGTTTTCTATTTCTGTGATTTATCTGAGCCCACTACATGTTGGAAACGTTAATCAATATTGTTTTCTCCTCTAGTTATGGAAGACTGGCTCTGAAGTCGTCAGAGCCCTGTTGTCCTGTTGGGACAGTTTCCTGCCCATGGAAACGGCTTCAGTGGCACTGCCCGTGCCTCGGCCGTGTCCTGGCCGTGGACCCTCGTCTCCCGCTGGTCTGCCCGCCCTCGGCCACGGCTGGGTGCTGGCGAAGGGGCAGGCTGGATTTCTGAATGCATCACAAGGTCCCCACGGGACAAGACGAGGGGTGGGAAGGCAATGCTGGTCGGAGCCCACGGAGGAGCAGCGCGGGCGTGGAGACGCTCTGTCCACACCGCAGTTCTTCCTGTCTCCGGAATCCGCTGACCTGTTTCCCTAAGTGTGTACTTAAACCTCACAGAAAATTCATTGTTTGAAAGGGTTGAAAATCAAGTGACTTAAATGTCTACATTAAAACCTCCCTACTTGTTACGGCACTTTTTTCACCCTAAAAGTGCTCTGGGAATCCTGGTGTGCCAAGGTGATATGTCTCTGCGAGAGCTGACGGGGGCTTTGGGCCCGGCTGTCTGAGGATTTACTTCCGGCTTGTTCTGATGACTAAGCCGCTTTCTGATTCCAAGAGAGCTCCTCTGTCTCTGCTCCTAGTTGCCTTGCCTAGAAAAAGAGGGTGCAAGCATCCCCCGTTTTTTTTTTGCGACTTCTAATCTGACACATATCCGTGCTCTGCAACCACCAGACGAAGCACACTGTCCTCTAACCCACGCGTCTGTGAATCTTACTGTGGCTGTTTCTAGATGAGGAAACTGAAATCCTGGAAGTTTAATCGACTTGCTGAAGTCCACGTAGCTAGGAAGTAGGAGGGGTCTGGAGAGACATTCCCTGTGCCCCTGGCAGAGACTCCGCGCTCCCCTGCCCGGCTGGGCCCCTCAGGGCCTGGCACAGCGGATGCTGGGTAAGTACATGTTGGACAAACGGGCCTGTGGATCCCATGGTAACGGGGCATTTTGAAAGAACTGAAGAGCTTGTAAGTATTAGATGCTACCGTCAGGTGTGCGAGAGCCCTAGATTTAAACTAGAACCGTCACTACTGACAGCGAGAGCTAACATCGAAGCTGGAGCTGAAGGGAAGGTTGTTGCTGGGACGTGAAGTTAGGAAGAATCAGGATGGATCTCGTGTGAGACGCATTGTTTGTGCAAACAACAGAGCGCCACACATCACTCATCAAGGTGATGTGGGCATGGCCTCGCGCAGGCGTCATCAACGTGCAGCCGAGAACGTGAAAATCTCATCTGCTATGCAACGGGCTGCCCGAAGAAGCCAGGGCTCTGGTCTGGCTTGGAAGCCACGAAAAGGGAAACAAAAGACAGGTTTCTGCATGTCTCTCATTGCCCAGGGGAGGGCGTGTTCTGACCCACGATAATTCATGAGTGAATTTTAAGAAAGCCCCAATTTCTATCATGTTCTCATCTTAACACACATCATCCAAAAAAGGCAAGAAAACTGAAGCCAGAATTCAGGTGGTTTGAAAAATAGAGAAATGACAGAGAATAAGATGATCAAAATATGCCAGCCGGGGAGAGGCTTCAGAATCACAGCGAACTCAGCGCACGCAGGTCGGATCCAATGTGAGCTTGATGGGCTGATGGACGTTTTCACTTGATGGTTTGGAGCCTGATTTGCAAGTCTGATGAAAGTATATTAATATTGTGCCATATTAGAGCAGAGTGAGAAAAAGACACGTTAGGAAAATGAAATTCTTTTATCTTTGGAATGTTTCGATCTTGGCCATTGGAGTTTTGAATTTAAGAAGTTTTAGTCACTCATTTTTGGAATTGGGACACATTTTACTTTGCTAATGTCCTTTCTCCTGACACCCCCTCTCTCCTGCAAACAGTCTACACTGTCCGTGGCTGGTCCTTGGTCTGTCTCAGATTCCGTCCTTTCCTGTGATAAACGCTTGCCTGGCTTATTTGGGGCACCAGCTGCTACTCTGAGCGCTTTACAAACGGGGACCCGTTTACTGTTTATAATGATCTATCAGGTAGCTGCCAGCATGGTCACCACTTTGTAGACTGGGAACCCAGAAAGGTTAAGCAACTTGTTTAGGATCACACAGCCGGTGGGTGGCCAAGCCGGGATTTGAAGTCCAGAAGTCTGGCTTTGAGGTCAGAGCTTGTAAAAACTCTTCTGGGCTCCTGCCTCCTGCCTTGGCCTTTGCAGAGGGACAGGCAAACCACGAGACGCTCTGGGCAGGTAGGCTGGGTCCACAGCACGTGCCAATGGCCTTGCATCCCATGTTGAGACACCCATAGGCTTCCAAATGTATCTAGGCATTTGAAGAGTCTTTGTTAATGCAATTTAAATATTCTGACTAGATTTTTAAACATTAATTTTAGAAAAAGTAATAGATCTCAAATACTTGCAATGAAACAAAAAGCAAAGATTTATTCTTTTTATTTAGCCTAAACACTCCATTTGATATCCCTATAGAAATGGACACTTTTGATGGCAAAATTCTTGCTACGCTCTGAATGAAAGAAAAAGAGAAACACCGTAGAGAAATGCCAGAGCCTCCCAGGCCGTACGTGGAGAGAGCGTCCTCAGGTCACCGGCGTTACCCTGACCGTGAGGTTTGACTGAACCCAGACGCGGTGGGCAGCGTCGTCGGTGGAGATCCTGCGGGCTCGCCAGTGTGAACGAAAATGCCGCAGGTCCAGCGCAGTTACGTTCACGGAGGATTCGCTCCTAGTCTGGTGGGCTCAGCACTGGGTGGGGTGGGGTGGGGGTGGGGGGCTGCCTTTCCCGTGAGTTCCGAGAGAGCCCGACCCACGCGATGAGCCCAGCTAACATCAGGAAAATGAGCTAAAAACGTCACGGGTTTGATTTAAAACAAGCCAACAAACAAGGTGGGCAGTCGACGTTGGAGCTCCCTGAGAGTGGGAAGTCCGGCGAGCGGTGGACCCTCAGAGCTGTTTGACGCTGCATCGCCGGGAGGCTCTGACTGCCCGCCACCCTCCGTCTTGTGAACAGCACGGGCGGAGAGGGTGGTGGGAGACAGCAGGGGATGCTGGGGCCCCTCGGACAGGCCTGCAGGACGAGCAGGAAGCAACAGGGATTCCAGAGTCCGGAGGGAAGGACGTGGAGGCGGAGGCCAGCGGCAGCGCGTGCCCACGGGGTCAAGGAACATGCGGGTAGACCCACCAAGCACCATGCGTGTTTGGAACAACCAGACGCTCTTCTCTTTCCCACTGCGACCCACCCAGGTCTCGAAACTCAGGTTTTCCCCTCAAGATGAGCCTTAAATGTGGGAAGTGGATGAGTTTAAGTGAAAGGTCGAAGTCGTTTTCCCACAATATCTTAGGTTCATCATCTGTAAAGTGGGCCCCATAGATTAACCATTAATACTTTGTGGAGACTACGTGAGCCAAGGTGTGGAGACGTCCTGCTTTTTGATTTTTTATTTTTGAGACTGAGTCTCGCTCTATTGTGCAGGCTGGAGTGGGTGGTGCCAGCCTAGCTCACAGTAACCTCAAACTCCTGGGCTCAAGCATCTTCCTGCCTCAGCCTCCCGAGTAGCTGGGACTACAGGTGTGCACCACCACACCCAGCTAATTTTTCTATTTTTAGTTGCCTGGCTCCTTTTTTATTTATATTTTTAGTAGAGATGGGGTCTTGTCTTGTTCAGGCTGGTCTTGAACTCCTGACCTTAAGCAATCTTCCCACTTCGGCTTCCCAGAGTGCTAGGATTATAGGTGTGAGCCACACCTGGCTGAAAAATGCTTCTTTTTTATATTTTAATGACTATTTTCCTACTGTGAAGATTCTAGGACTCTGCTGATTTCCAGCTGGCACTGGCCAGACCCTGTCTGCCTGTCCCACCTGGTGGTCCTCCTGCCCTGCTGCGGGGATGCAGCTGCAAACTGCCCACTTGGGGCCGGGCTCGGCTGCAGGGCCACCAGGCTTCCCCGATGGGCACGTCCCTGCTCCTCCCAGCCTGTGTTCCAGGGGCAAAGGGTGTGTGTCCTCCCTCTGTCCTTCCTGCAGCAATCAGCCAGCCCAGGTCCAGGTGACAAGGGCGTGTACGGGTGGCAGGGCCAGCCTGTAGCCACGTCATTCTGCCTGTGCCACCACTGGTCACCTTCAGGTGACGCTGCCTCTGGATCTTGCTCATGTTAGTGGACTAACAGGGTTTGCCCAAGGACTTGGCATGGGGGGAGAGTGGCACGAGACCCCAGAGGCCCCCCAGTAAGGCCAAGTCCAGAGGGAGGGAAGCAGCAGGGAGGTCGGGCAGCGTTAGGGCCCAGGCTCGGGAGGCCCCAGGCCCTGGGAAGTGCAGACAGGCCAGGGAGGTACAGTCAGAGCCAGGGCGGGGGAGGTACAGCCGGGCCCGGGGAGATACAGTCAGGCCTGGAAGGTACAGTCAGGCCCAGAAGGTACAGCCAGCCCGGGGAGGTACAGCCAGGCCAGGGAGGCGCACCTGCAGAACCCAGAGACATTTCAAACATAGTCAAATGGAATTCACTAATGCCCTGGGACGGCGCTCTTTCTGTAAAAATGCAACAGAAAAATAGAATAGATGAGGTGTGATTTCCCTGAATCGCTGCTCCTCCGAGATCACAGATCATGTCTTAGAAGGAACACGGGGGGCCGACATCGGCTGCAGCCTGTGGGTTCCTGCTCCCGCCCTCTCCGCACAGCGCAGGCCCTGGGGGCCCCGCACGGGCCTTAACTCAGGACAGAGCCTGAGGAGAACTTGTCTCTCTCCTGAAACTGCCAGGAAAAAATGCCCTCCAAAATCCTTGTCAATAATTTCCCAGCGGGAACATCCACTTTATTTCCAATTTCGTTCATTTTGCTCCAGGGAACTATAAATTAGTGAAGTGTTTACTAGATTAAAACCTCAAATTTACAATTAAAGGCCAATATTGCCTCGTCCTCCCGGCCAGACCCCCCAGCACAGAAGACTTGCTTCTCAGCCCACCGCAGTGGGCGTCTGCGCAGAGGGGGGCACGTGCAGTCTGAGGGCGCTCGTTTCCCCAAATCACCCAGAGGAGCCGCGACTGAGAGGAAATGGGGCCAGAATTCCCAACAACTGGGAGAGGCCGAATTCAACCAGAAGTGAACCATGAGGAAAACTCAATCTAACATGGCTTATGAAAGGAAATATGTCTGCCTTTGAATCCTAGCCAAGAATAGCAAAAAAAAGAGTGTGTATAAATTTATCATGTATTTATAGTTTAACAATTATATATTTAAAAACCTTTAAAATTTCAGTACTTAAAATTGTAAGGAAAATAAATTTTCCTTTTCGTTCACATGCATCAAATATGCTGTGTATATATTTAAAAAAGTAATCCAAGATTTAAAGAAATCAATTTATTTCAAGAATCATTTCCCAATTATTTGCATAAGGTGTATTATTTTACATTTAATTTGATTATAAATGATCTTCTATTTGTTTGAGAGCAAACTATCATTCAGTAGTTTCTGGTGTCTGCATTAAAGTTTCATAATTTTGAAATGAGAGAGCGGAATGGTCAGATATATTTCACAAGACGAATGTTCCTCTCGACTTCATTCTAAATTTACAGTGTTCCCAAAGTTTGTCACAGTGAAAAACGGAAAGCCCTACAAAGCCAGCTTTGGGAGTTAGAATTAACCTCCATCCTCAGGGAGAATTGGGAGTTCTCATCGCTAAGTCCCGCCTCGCCACAGTCCTGGCAAACCGCTTTTTAAATGGCTTGGGGTATGAATTGCAGAAGTGGTTAAACAGGTTAATTTACTCAGGAAGCCGGTGACTACTGCAGATTAAAGATAAAATAGAACGTGACTGTGCGCTGAGCCCACCCGCTCCTGATGAACTCTTTCTCCCGAAGCCGGGTTTGTGAAGGCAAATTCCGGACCACGGCGACTCGCAGCCAGGTCCGCACTAGAAAGCTTCTAGAGGAGACCTTGCCGGTTTCCTTAACTGACTGTGGGTGGGGTGTGTTGTCCGCATTCATCATGTTTCGCTTAGTTGTCATGAAAATGGAAAATGAGATACGAAGGAAACAAGGAGAGGCTGCCGTGCTTCCATGACGCCCTGGCCAGCACTTCCGCGGACAGAGAAGGCTCTGGCACATTCTCGCAGACACGGCACAGTGCCCTCCAGTTTGGAAACCGCCTCCCGCAGTCACCTGGCCCAGGCCAAGCCTCGGGGCCTCCGTGCACCCCTTCCGCTGTGACTGACCCCGAATCAGGGTGTCCTGCTCTCTGGCCTAGTGTGCCCTAGGTCCATCCCTGCCTCTGCCCTCTGCAGGGCCCGTGCCCCTCCGCCAGCCCCCCACTGTCCACTCTCTGGGCTCTGGCCATCCCAGGCCACTGCTTACAGCCCCCTCGGCCCCGCTGAGCCTTGGGAAACTGTCCACAGTCCTCAGGAGCAGGCCAGCATCAAGACCCCACCGTCCTGTCGGCTGCGGTGCCCCAGCCGACCAAGCCTCTGTGGTCAGCAGAGCTCTCTGCCCCGGGTCTGTGCCCTCGCTGCTGAGCTGGGTTCTCTCCTCTCCAGCCGCTGCCAGGCCCTCCCAGCGCCCTCCCAGATCTGCGCACACTGCCCTGGTTACCAGGCGCCTCCCCCTGCCCTGGCTCTCGGTAAGGCTGTGTCTCCTCGTGGCTGAACCTGCGGCCTCAGGGCCACACGTGGCCCTCCAGATCCCCAAGTGTGGCCTCCACTAAATCCAGACTTCACAGAACAAATCTATTAAAAAAATTTGTACTGTAAAATTTGGACTTCGTCAAAAAGCCGCACTCAAGGATCCAGATAAGCCACGCGTGGCCCTGACACCGCAGGTCCTTAGGCCTGCGTGGACACACACATATTTATTTTTGGTCTGCTTTAAACAACTGACCAGGGGTCCTGGGAGGCAGAATTTGTGTCTTACCTCTGAGCACCGATTAGATATTTTGGAAATAATGAACGAATGAAACATTGCTCAGTTTATGATCCCTCTGAGGATGTCCTGTCCAGGTTTGTGCTTTGTCTGGGAAGTCAGGGAGCTTCCGGGTCTCCAGATTGTCCCATCTTTCCCAGAAGACGCAGAGATGGAGACAATCCCAGGCAGCCAGGGCAGTTTCCGACACGTGTGTGAATGTGGCGCACAAGCTGAACGGAGCACAGGCAGGTACAACAAAAACAACCACGAGCCCGCGTTTAGACGCTTGCCCAGCGCACGCCACCGCGCACAGGTTAGGAAGACGCAGGAGGCTGTTCCACGCCGGGCACTCGCAGAGTGGAACTCTCCCAGTGTCTTTTTCTTGTGCTTTTTTCAATTAAAGGCCTTAATGTAAAGTATTCCAAAGCTCAAAATGTTTTTGAGTCAATTATGGTTCTCATTTCTGTGACATAGGACACAAAGGATGCAAAGTCATTCGGTAAATATTAAATTAACATTTGTATTTCCCTCCTTTGAGTTCTGGTTGATATTTTCACAAGGCATACTTGCATCGCCACTGGTAACAATAGTATTTACTGTATGTCTACTAGGAGCTGCTGTCAGTACAACCCCGTTGCACAGATAAGGAAACTGAGGCACAGAGGAAATTCACAACACACCCCTCACCAGAAAGTTGATGCTCTCTATTTCGTTTTGCACAAAGAATCTCTGCATGAAAAATCACATATCTTGATCATTAAACTTAAATCCTGACGCCTCTTGCCTTTCTTTAATTACCTGAGTCTGATTTTTATTGTGAATTTTAATATAACCTGAATCAAAACATTGATGATGGTGACTCGTAAACAAACAAGCCTAAACTGCATTTCGAATATTGCTGGAGAACTTCATAAATGTTTTATAAAGCACAGATCTCTTTATAGAGTTAATTAAACAATGAAGTTTTGCTGTTGTTCAGTTTGGTTTTGGTTGGTTTGTGTGTGAATACAGTTAGTTTAAGGTAATTAAGATAGAGCTCCAAACCCAAATGTGGACACCTGAACTCCCCTAACGATGTGGGTTTAAAGCTCAGACAGATCCCGCGCAGGGACTCTGCTCCGAGAACAGACATCCAAGGACGCTGGAGCAGCCCTGCCAGCTGGACCCAGGAAGCCACCGCTGGGCGCTGCGGCAATGACCGTGCCCCGGGGACAGAGGGAAGACAAGGGCTTTCCTGGTCCCCTCCCTCAACAAGGAGGCAATGAATCGAGACCTGGGGGTCTGACTTTGGTTACGATTGGTTGTAGGTCCACTTGGTGTGTCTGTGTGGGTACCTGGAGTCACCCTGGACATTCCTGTTTTAGAAGTTTTACTGTTAATATATTATGCTTAATTGTGTTTCCCATATTGAACTTATTTTTAAACTGGTTCTACTCATTATGACAAAATAAGAATATATCTGGAACAAGCTGTGTTTTGTAGGTTACTTAAACAAAATGCTGTAGTGCAAACTTTGCAAACCTTTTACAGATGTTGAGAGATAAATGGCAGAACCCGGTCTCTGCTGGAGCAAGTTCAAAGTGCATCCAGCTGATGTGAGAAGTGCGTGTGAGCGGGTTTCCACCCTGACGTGGTGTAGCACGGGAGTTCACCCGCCGCTGGGCTGACCCCACTTTAACTCCCTGTGTGGGTTACGAGAAAACCGCAGGAGGCCAGCCTGGAAAGAAAAACTGTGTGTGCGCAAGCGTGGTCACAGCCACAGCCAAACCTCGTTACACGCAAACCCTTGATTCCTGATGACAAAACAAGACACCGAGGAGGCGTGAGTCTGAAGAGCAAGTGGGATGTGCGGAAAAGCTCAGCCTCGTCCCTGGCGCTGTGGTCCCTGCCTCTCCATGAGCGGCCTCAGTTCCTACACCTGTAAAATGGGTCTATGGCTTCTCACCTTTCTCACTAGAGTGGCAGTCTCCGTATGCACTGTGTCCACCACCAAGCACCCACAGGCAGCGTGTTTCACGACAAGCAGGTGCCACCACGGACTTGGGGAGGACTCAGTGGTCTGGCAGAGCTTGCCGGGCTCCCAGTCTGTGTGGGGGAGGGCCTGGCACCTGTGCGCCCGAGGATCCCTCCCTCGCCCAGAGACGCTGGTGCACCCAGGCGCTCTGGGGTGCGCTGGGTCAGCTGTTGAAACCCCCTTCCCCACTAAATGAGGAGTCTGTGAGAGCAACCGTGAAGGCACAGACTCTGGGTGAGCTCCCTCCCAGTGTGGGCCGAGGCTCACGGCCACTTTCCATCCTGGAGGAGCTGAATTTACACCGGGGTCAACTCATCCTCCCGATGAGCAAATGCGCTGCCTATTAAAGAAACCAGACCCCAGTCCAGGGCACTCGCCATGTGCAAAGTTCTGTGGATTTACTGCAGGACACTGCGGAAGCGAGAGATTGCGGAAGGGAGGATTCTTTCTCGGAGCCTGACGGGCAGTCAGTGGGTGGACCCGCCCCCAGCAGTGGTGCCGTCGAGTCCCGGCGCACACCCGTCCTGCACCCCCTATGTTCACAGCTGAAAAGTGAGACCAAGGACATCCCAAAATTAAGTGGCCTTTAGCAAACAGTAATACCTTGGCCTAAGCTAAAATTTTTAATTCTTTGGTTTATGGTTTATTTTTAAATAAATCTAACCTGGTTAAAAAAGGTTTATGTTACATGTGGCTAAATTTCTGCAGCCTAAGCTACAAATACCTAGGTTATACACATGGAGATTACAGCATGCACGAGAACATTCTAAAGGGCAGGGAACCAAAAGGCAGCGTCCATGGTGATTAACCACAGTGGTCTGATATTCCTGCTCCTGAATGGAGCTGCGCCAGCGACAGGACTTGTGGCGTTACAAGGTGAAGATAAGAATGACAAGGAGGCATCTAAATTTGGCCAAAGTATAAATGAAAGCCAATTTGCAGGCCCATTTTAAGAGCTAATTGCCTCTGATTGAAATCAGTTTGATTTGGCTTAAATTGGCGACTGAGATGGCTGAGACACCTACACCGCCCTCCTGTCTGCAAGTGAACACACATCTGCAAGCAGGAAAAGGATTCCCGGTGGGGAGGATGTGGCTCCTTAGCAAGAAGAAATAGGCTGATGTGACATCATTTGCAAGTTCCTCACATTGGAGAAACTTAGCAAATGAAATTTTAAGAGGAGAAGCTTCTCTTTAGAATCAGAGCTCATGTTAGCTGGATTTCTCACCAAAAAACCACTTTAATTTGCACATTTCTATTCTCTTTTGCTTTTTTGGCCTGTGGTCTCAACGAATGTCACAGCCAGGGAAGCCCACAGTGGCCCTGGGCCTGCAGGGGGTCCCGGAGGGGGTGAGCTGTGCAGCGGCGACTCTGCCTCGTGGATCTACTC
Organism: Avahi laniger; assembly: GCA_963575035.1. Taxonomy (NCBI): domain Eukaryota; kingdom Metazoa; phylum Chordata; class Mammalia; order Primates; family Indriidae; genus Avahi; species Avahi laniger. Next base: position 19,204 of record CAUYSK010113075.1, on the reverse strand, counting down.
GAAAGGGTCTGCGAGGCCCAGGGCTCTGCGCTGCCCCCTCCCCTCCTCCCGCCTCCGCCGCGGCCCCTGCTACCCCTCGGGTTCCCGCCTCACCTCCGAGCCTCTCAACTACGTTTTCTACGTCAGACGGACGAGAGGACAGAAAAAGCAATAGTTCCGAAGTCTGAGCAAGACCCATGTACACATTAAGTTTTAATACACTTTCAGTTTACATGTTGTACATAATTAAACATGAAGTTATTGATTTCTCTTTAAGAATAGCCCACGTTTGCTATTCTACGTGAGGACGGAGCAAAGTGTTATCTCAGAAGTCTGAGAGCTTTCAGGACCCAAGACCCAGAGTTTATCTGGAAGTTTGTTTTGTCCATGATCAAGAATGTCCTGTGAATGGCCAACTATCAAAATTCAGTGTTGGAATTGACAAGAAGAAGATTTCCAGAAAATTCCATTTGCTAGCTGATGCATAGTAGAGAAAACCGTTTGCAGTAATGGGGCCACTTTCTAAGTGCGTCTTTATGAACACGCAGAGAGAGTCACGCCGAGCAGTGGGCAGCGAGCATCGCGTCCTCAGCCAGGGAAGCGGCTGCCGCGGAGCATGTGACCAAGGCCTTACAACACGCGTGTAAGGAACGTCACACGAGAAGGCGCACAAGTGAGTCGTCACAAAGAAAGAGACCGCCAAAGGGGCTGGTCCACGCCCGCTGCCTGGAGAGCAGCCGACGGAGCGCTGGCTCCGTGGGGCAAGTGCGGACGGAGGCCCACCAGTTAGCGGGTGAGGAAAAGCATCACCGTCTACGGTTTCCACACTGTGGGAAGACACAGTATCAAGTAAAAATGGGTCATTTAAACATTAGATGTTCAACTGAAATCATTAGTTTTGAAGATCCATCAATAGAAATAGACACTTTTAGAAAATAAGTCAAGTTTGGATTTCCCAGAGAGGCTCAATAGAAACGGGACTTAGGTTTTGCAAAGACAAGTCTAGAAACAGGTGTGGGTTTTACATCAGCCCCAAATTAGGACGAGGCCACACACCTTCTGGAGGATACAGGTCCCTCCAGGATAGGGGGGGAAGCGTGGGCGGGGGCTGAGCAGCCCTCCCCGCCCCAGAAGACGGAGAGCCATCGCCTCCCACTGGCGACGCCAAGGCTGAGACCAGCGCACTGTCTCGCGGCGGAGTAAGGTAAGAAGAAAGTGCTGAACTGGAGACAGCAAGGCTGCTTGGAATTTCAGATCAACACAAACTTTCAAGCCCAGCGTAAAGGGATGCAAGAAAGGAAAGCTGAGCCCCTCGGGAGAGGACTCCGTCTCGGAGGGGCCGGGGACACTGCCCAGTGAGAAGCGGGACCAGATGCCAGCTGTGCAAAGGCTGTTCTCCTGCTCACAGCGGGCCTGCTGGAACTGGAGATGCGCCAGACGTGTGAAAAGCGCCCTCATCGAGAAATTCAAAGGAATGTCGCCATGCTCGGATGTGTTGGCCAAGTTCCAAGTGCAGTTAGTCACATTTTGACCAGGAGGGAAATGTGGGTTCGAGCCATGAGAAAGGTGCCTGAGCAGAGCGGGTTGAATCGCTCTTGCTAATGCGGTCCGCTTTGTGACTCTAGAGCTACTCTGTCCGTCAGCACGGCTGTGGATGGCGCCACAGACTCTAGAGCTGTTAAGGAAGAGGAAGCCCTCCAGGCGTTTACATTCCATGAAGAGAATTCCAAGAGTCTCGTGGCGCAAGAGCTAGTTCAGGAAGTCACTGAACATGAGCAGGTGATCTATGGCTCTAGGGCCTTGGACAGGGACCCTGCAAAAAACGACATGGGTGAGATGAAACCCTGCACTCGGTGAGAGCCTGGCCTGCGGTCGCGGGCTGGGCAAAGACTCAAATACCGGTTGGAGACATCATTTTCTTTGCATAGACACTAAGCCTTTTCCACACAAAATGAAAACCAAGCGACTGACATCATGGTAGCTATGTCCGCTCATTAAAAACATTCCCTCGGGGGCTCTTGGTTCTTGTCATCCTGCGGAAGTCTCTCCGCCTCGCCCTGTCCCTTGCGTCTGCCTGAGTGTCTGCGTCACTGCAGTCTGAAGGCTTTCTTACACTTTTCGTACTTTACTGACTTCCTTCAAAACCTAACTAGGACCTGAACATAGACATCTATATAGGAAGAAGGAAAATTTCAGTCTGGTGGTATAAATGTAGGTGGTTTTGCCATTTTCCCAAATTTACTCTTAAAAATTATAGGCATAGAGGAGAGTGGGGTAAAGTTTAGAACGATGTGTGTGTCTCTGTGCACAGCTGAGGACCAGGACTACGCGGATTCCTGAACTGCAAGTTGTCATTGTCCTACAGAGAGTTAGTAACTAAGACCACAGTGCATTTAACAAATCAACTGCTGTCATGGTAGATTTTTATCGTGAGTGCTATTTAAGTATCTATGTTTTAAATAATCATATTAACTTCTGGCTTTAAAAATGTCAATTTTGATTCTTTAAATTACAACCCTTTTCTAAAAGTGTGAGTAACTGTACAATTTCCCTTTCGTATGCATGCACATCTGAAAACACTCACGCTCTAGGAAACTCGAGACAGAAGGGGTGTGATATGGAAACCCAGGGGTAAACGTAAGGGAGAGAGGCAGAATGGGTCGTTTGGAAAGTGGCTAAAATCCCGAGAACCCGGCTGTGGGTGCTGGAGCCGGGCACCGATGAGTACAGGTCATTTTTGTTAAAGACATTTTTCTTTTCAAATGACACATCACTCTTTGTGACTACCGAGAGAAGAAATTTTTAAAAGAGAACAATTTCCATTGAAGCTTACTTGAGTTCTTGGGAGCTGGTGGCCAGCATGCTCCGGATGCTTTTGTCAGCCAGTGGGCAGCCCGACAGACTGTAAGACAGGCCAGGAAGGCGGGTGAGTGACCTCTAAGCGGCTGAGCTCCCGGACAAACAACATACAAACTGAAATTAAAAAGTTTAATGCAGAAAAGCAATGGGCAAGTGCTGTATGTTGAATTTTTTGTGCATTTAACTCTGAATATGTTCAAATATACATTTAAGAAGATAGTTCTTACAATTGTTTAAAAATAAGATAAAATGCTTATGCTCTTTGGTGTAAATATTTAAGAATGATTTTGCAAATTTAGGTAGTTTGTTTGAAAATAAAAGACATTATACAACACATAAATTAGCATGCTTTTGAAGGTCAACATATAGCACTTAAAGGGGTGACACAGAATTCAACATTTTTACTTTGACAGCATTGTTGAGGTAAGCTGAAAACAATAAATTGAAAGACAGAATCCACCATGAAAAAAATGAAGTCACACCTTCTGTGTGAGGCGTAATTACCAGTCACATGACCACTCCCATCACACCCCGGAGTTGGACATCTGCCACCAGACAAAAACAAGAACAGCCAGAATAGTAAGTATGTTTTAAAAAAACTTTTTAAAAAGTTTCATTGTTTCCAGTTTAGCTGCAATGTCTGCAAGGGGGTTTAAGCGCCCTGAAGAAAAGCCGCAAAACGCACAGGGTTCAATGGGATGGCGCCTCCGTACGACAGAGCATCATTGGGAACAAGCAAGGGCACAGTCAGCTCTCACTCTACTGGACCGGCAGCCTGAGACACCTGTGTGCTGCGAATGTCGCATGCTCCAACGGCAAGGCATGTACAGATCCGGTTTTTAAAAATAAGCCAATGAATGGGAAAATTAAGCAAAGTTGCAATGTCACCTCACATATGCTTACGTTATCAAATCCTTTTTGCTCTCCTTGCACTGAGGGTACTTGGGTTTTGGACTCGGGATGGTCACCTCCCCCGGGTACCTTCTTTCTTCGAGCGCCTCCTGGAATGGGTCCAGCTCTTCTGGCTGCAGGCAAAGGAGAGCTTCAGCGCACAGGTGGAGACTCGACACGGACTGGCAAGGCGGCTCTGGGCCGGCCGCCTCTACCTTCCCCACCTCTTCCCACTATCCGGTTAAAACCGCCATATGTCTTTGACCCGATAAAGCCCCTTCTGAAAATGCAAACTGGACTTTCCATCGCCTGCTCTACACTTCTAAGATTATGGTCACTTGCCAGCAGTCAGGGCCCTTGTTCAATAGTCACTGGCTGCACTCACGACAGGGACACACAGAGGGTCCAGTCACCAGAGACCCCACTTGTACTTTGGTCTTCTCATCCCACACTCGGTAAACACTGGTCACAGCAAGACCCGCACCCACCACAAGGATTCAACACAGTTCCTAAAAATGGTTCAGGATTGAATTTTTACCCGTCATTGGTAAGCGTTTTACAGGTATGTGCTTTCGAGACTCAAGGCAATGGAAGACCGACTTGGGTGAGTGTTGCAACTTTCAATTTTTCTTGTGTGGCATTTTCCTTTTTGGGTCAGTGTCCAAGTGCAGTGACCCCGAGGTTCCTGCAGATGGCAATGCTCAGCAAGTGTGTGCCTGGGTCCCTGCAGGCCTGCGAGGCTTGACGTCCCCGACAGTCTATGACATGAAAACACTCTGTCGTTTTACGAGGGCTTAATTGTAATTAAAATAAATTCCAAGATTCAGCTTCCATGCCTTATTTGGTAGTCATGATTTAACACTGCAGTAAAGAAAAAATACGTGGAAATTTAGCTTGCCATTCAGATTTGCTTCTGTTTCACAGTGACTGGTACTTAAATCCATTTGGAGCGTAACGACCCCGGGCTTGTGAGCAGGTGCCTCTGCCCATTTCTATGGGAGGCTCCTGTTTCTGTCTTCCGCTTTCTCGTTTCTGTAGGGTGCTACTGCTTTGAGGGTGGTCTCCTTTTTGTACTCAAACATTTTTTATTTTGCAGGGAATAGAGAAGATGTCATAATTTTCAGAACTGAACACTAAAGAAAAAGTCAGTTGGATAAAGAATTTTTTTTTCCTTTCTTTTCGAAGCCTCAAGGCTATTATATCTATTTTAATAACTTGAATATGTAAGTTGTAACTACATCAAAAATATGTTCTTGGCATAGGTGTTTTAGTAATATTGTCATAAACAAGATTTAGGTGATTGCATCAAAATAATTTATTCAGGCCGGGCACGGTGGCTCATGCCTATAATCCTAGCACTCTGGGAGCCCGAGGAGGGCGGATCGCTCAAGGTCAGGAGTTCGAGATCAGCCTGAGCAAGAGCGAGTCTCCATCTCTACTAAAAATAGAAAGAAATTATCTGGACAACTAAAAATATATAGAAAAAATTAGCCGGGCACAGTGGCATGTGCCTGTAGTCCCAGCTACCCAGGAGGCTGAAGCAGGAGGATCGCTTGAGCCCAGGAGTTTAAGGTTGCTGTGAGCTAGGCTGATGCCACGGTACTCTAACCCAGGCAACAGAGTGAGACTCCGTCTCAAAAAAAAAAAAAAATAATAATTTATTCAAGGCTGAATAAAGTCTTCTAAACACTTTAGGTTTCTTAGAAAAGAGACACTGTCCTTAGCTTCAAAGAGCTTAGTTAATTAATAGCATGTAGTTAACCACTGAACTATATATTTCATATATATTTATACACACACTATATATATTGTAATTCTCTACCTGCAAAGAAAGTCCTGTATTGTGTCAACAGGGCACCCAAGAAAAAATGGACTGGTACGCCATTTATACATTTTCTTAGAGAAATCATTTGTGACAAAACATACGTGTTAGAAAATGAAATTTATCATTTAAAAGAGTCAATTGTTTGTTTCACTCAAATCGATGTTGTCACAAATCTCCTCTGAGTCAAAAAAATGTTTTCTAAGTCTTAGTCAGCTAAAGGTCATATTTAAAGAGAAAACACATTTTCCCTTGGGCTGTGTGCAAATGGTATTTTCTTCCGCCCGGGCCCGATTTTAGAGCCTCGCAGCCAACACAGGTCAGTTTCAATGACAGGACCTACAGTTATCTCTTTGGACTCGTCCTCGTCTATCCTCCGGGGCTTCATCTTGGTGTAGTCGACGGGCAGGTCCCAGCAGTCCCCCTCACCCAGCTGGAAACACCTGCTGTCCATCACCGCCTGCTGCTGGGGGGACACGGGCTCCAGGGGCGTCAGGATGGGGCAGCAGGTGTCCCTCGGCCGCTGCTTGTTCATGCTGAGGTCCAGAGTCCCGTTCTCATCCACCTCCATGTCGGGGTTCTGTCGGCAGAAAGACACGGTGACTTGGCCTGGCCGGACCGTCTGCGAGCTCTGCCAGTCCGTCCCCCCAGACTGCAGTCCTGCCTTCAGCCGGCATAGACTTTAGTTGCAGAATTCCTCACTGCGATCTCATTTACCTAAGCCCCTGGGGTGCACAGACGTGGACGCTGGGACACTTATACTTCTGCTGTCCCGGGTTTAGCTGCAAAATCGGTTGAAGTATATACCCATCCATCCATCTATTTCTCTCTACTATCTATTCCCCCCTCCCGTCTCCATCTCTGTCTCTCTCTTTGCCTTTTTCCCTGTTACATCTGTACTCTTAGAAATGAGCCTTGGCCAAAAGAAAATTTAAAAAAGTGATTAACTTCAATTTCTTTCCAGGTCAAATACCTAAGAGATCAAAAATATATGTGTATGTATGTGTGTATATATGCTTGTGTATGTACGTGTGCATATATGTGTTTGTATGTATGCGTGTGTATACACGCACATACATTTATACATCAGCTTAAAAATTCTCCTTTAGTTTCACCTGTGCTAATAGTTCAAGAATTAGAGAGGAGGAAAACAATGGAATTAAAGGATGAAGGGAGGAGAGAGAAGGAACTAGAATTTACTTTCTAACGTAAACTTACGATGAAGAGAATTTTCCATTTTAAAGAAGGAGAAGTGGAATCACAATTCAAAATGCCTCTGCTACAGTGATTACGGTCCGACCTACCCTAAGGTTCAGCACACCTGCAATTTAGTCAACTGGCTTTAAAAACATTTCAAAAGGTACGAGTGATATTTTTAAATGATGCTTTGAAACAGATCAAGAATTCTTCAGAGCTGGCCTCTCAGGAGAGGGTGGAGAAGGAGGGACATGTGGACAGAAAGTAAGAAAAACTAAAATGCCCCCAACAATCCTGTACATTTTCCCCCAAAGGGTTACACTCTCATGAGCAAAATCTGATTTCCGAGCTGGCCTGCAAGCTGCTGCCTCCCGGAGGTCTAGCTGCCTCCCCTCCAGAAGAAAGACACTTGGAATGAGACCCCATCCTAGGAGCTGTTACCTTGATGAATTACACGGTATTATTTTGCCTGAACTCTCTTTGTCAAAGTGCAGTCCCGATTTGAAGCTTTGATACGAATTTAGGCTTCATAATGTTGGATTTATTCTCTCAGTCTTACAATAATTTTAAGAAACTAAAAAAAAAAATTGGAAGAGGTTTCTGTCTTTTATTTCTTGCCACAAAATCTCCTCCATGCTAGCCTCACATTCCAGCAGCCCGGATGACCGTGACAACTGCGTGCCCCTAACACTTCTCCAATATCTAGGGATAAAAAACATCAATAGACGAAAAAGCATTCGCAAAACATGAGATTGCTGAGCTTTCTCCATTCTTACAAATTACGATTGTCTATAACAACTACCGTCAGTGTGGTGAGCTCAGGTGCAGGGCGGAGCAGCGTCAGGTACGGAGAGTGCTCGTGTCTATCTGGGGGGGTGGGGAACGCCTGCTGTCCAGCCGCCCTCTGAGAACACGATGGGGCCAATGGGCATGCCTGGTTCTCTCTGGGCGCCCAGTGTCCCTGAAGAGGCAGCGCTCTCTCCTGATCTGGCCCCGCTTTTGTTATCCTGGACAGAGACTGAGCCTACCTTTCCAGTGGGATATCACGAGGATGGAAAACCACACACCACACGTACTGGCCGTCAAACTGGTACTAACTGACCGACACTGAGGTGCTCCCACGGTAGCAATATTCACTGGGCGCCGGTCAGGTGGGGCGGGGTGTGGGGTGGAGGGGTGCGTAACCCACAGCTAATAGAGGCGGAGCGCACCGTATGGGGGAGGACACGCTTGTAGCCCTGGGTTGAGCGAGGCAAATGCATTTGATGTAACCAAAATGTCTGTACCCCCATAATATCCTGAACAAAAAAAAAAAAGAAAAACTAGAAAATCTCCATAAACACTGCATACCATTGTGGCACCTACGGGGTTTTAAACTAATGAGCGCTGCTGTGTCAGGCTGTGCTTCCTGCATTTCCTGCAAGTCCAAGAGCAGTGGGCAGTCCCCTGGGAGTGTGGGTCAGGGACAGTCCGTGTTTTGCCTGACAGTGGTGCCAGCAGACCGTCCTTCCCAGGGACAGTCCCCTGTTCTACCTGACAGTGGTGCCAGCAGACCGTCCTTCCCGGGGACAGTCCCCTGTTCTACCTGACAATGGTGCCAGCAGACTGTCCTGTGTTTTGATTCCAAGGCACATTGCTCCTTAGCTCTGTGTTCTCATGCAGTGTCCTTTTAGATTCAAGAAATGATCCCTGACCCTACGAGCAGGGTCCACGCGTACACATCAACCCCGACTTAGACGGGGGCCCTCCTTGGACAGGGAGCCGTGCAGGCTGCTTTCAAGGTGACCAGGGCACCTGTGCGCCCACAGCGCACCCCGCAGCCCCAGCCCGCGCCAGGGGCCCGCGTACCCGCGCGGTGCAGAGGTCCTGCGGCTTGGTGGACAGGTTCTGCGGCATCTCGCGGCAGCGCGTGGACAGGTTGAGGATGGCCGTGGCCGCCATGTGGGCCGCCTCCACGTCGTGCGTGTAGTCGAAGCTGCTCTTGCTGCAGGTGCTGCTGGCGCTGCTGCCGCCCCCGCAGCTCAGGTTGCTGCTGCTGCTGGGCGCGTAGCTGCTGGTGGTGCTGCCGCTGGGGCTCGCGTCCTTGCAGTACCGCTTCGCTGGGGAGACAGGGACGGGCTCAGTGCGTGGGCACCGCCGTGGCTGTGCCGCACTGGGAAGAAAGCCAGCCTCTGGCTTCTTTCCCTTCCTTCCCCACTCCCGTTTTTTTAAATATATTTTTTAATTTTTAAGCACTGTATATGTTTGAAGGAGCAGAGAACTGGGCTGACCCTGGGGCAGGACTCACCCCGCTCTTGAAGGGCTGAGCCCCCACTGCATTGCCGGTCACCTGGGCCCTCGGAAGGCACACACCTGCCCGGGGCTGTGGCCACCGGCTGCAGGCAGGTGCCTGGGCACCAGAGGGTCCAGGCCCCCAGCCCCACGACTGCTCATCAGCGCCTTCGCTGATGGATGGCTGAGCGCTCATCTGGCAGGAAATAGGCCCCCTCCCAGCCTGGGAGGCTGTGGCAGCCAGTTGGGGCTGCGACCCTGTGTACAGGTGACCCAGATTCAAGGGGCCCTGGGGGCCACCTGCTGGGCTGTGGGGACCATGAGTTTCTGGCTGGGCATGCAGATGGACAGTTTGACTCAAATACCATTATTCTGTAATTCTTGGAATTCTAACACAGGCCTGGAGCTAAGAAAGGAGAAAGTCACTCCCACCTGTGGACACAGACAAGCCCAGGATAAGCGTCAGGACACCTCAGTGTGTCAGCACAGTGGCACAAAGACACACAGGCACATGCCACACTTGGTGAACCCATTTTACACTAATTGCCTCTCTACTGTCCCGCATCCAGGAGCTCTGCTTAGAGGACTCCGGTTGCTTAGTAATCCTTTCTGAACAACCATCCTCACTAACAGCCAAACTCAGAAGCAAGGATTATTTGTTAAGAGCTGTTTAAAAATCTCCTTTAGTACGTGTATGAGAACATGTCTGCATCTGAAAGACCCCACAAAACACTTGTCTCCCAGGGTCGTAAGCCCCTCCTTTTATTAAATGCCTTCATTCCAAAGCAAGCTCAGCCTGCTTCCCCGCGGACGGCGTGAGGCCAGCCCTGGAGAGCTTGGTGATGGGCTGAAGATGAACCCTGCGCTTTGGGCCACTGGTCCTAATTGGCAAAGCCCCAGCCTGGGGATCCTGACGGAAGCCTCAAGGGGTGGGGGCTGCAGGTGGCCACTACACCCCGGTGCCTTTGACACCATCATGAGCAGCTCCGTACGGGATCCTGACATCCTCAGCGATTTCCTCCCAAAGAGGAAGAAGAGAACAAAACTAAAAGAACCTTCTCACATAGCTAACACGATGGCCACTATGAGCCATACTAAGAAACTTTCCCACAACTCTGGATTTAGATACAAAGCAGGAACACAAGTACGCAGGCATCATCGATAATGCTGATTTTGGACTGAAGCCTGCGTTCTCAGACACTGAGGAAGAGGAACGTTGTTGGTGACACTTGGAAAGCACTGATGGCCAGAGCCCAGGACAGAGGTTGGCCGTGTGTTCTCCTGCCCAAAGCCACAGAACAAGCCATGCGAGCAAGCAACCATTTTATCCCCAGCTTCCCTGGCGTGGACAAGAGACTCAAACCCCCACACGCAATGTGTATGAAGTGCAGCAGTAACCGGCAGATAATATCACCCCTGCGACGCTGACCTGAACTAGCAGGGCCATGCGGAGTAACCCCACGCCTGGTGGGACATGGCCGTCACGGTGTCCCTCAGCGTGTGCCTTTGCAGAGGCCCCTTATCTATGTGGCAGCGCAGTGTGGGGGGCAGTGGTCGAGGCTGAGCACAGACTAGGCCAGGGCCTCTGGGAAGGGCCACCTGAGGGCCAGGGTGGGACCCTGCAGTGGGCACCACAGCCAGCGGAGTGACTGCTAGTGCACAGTCTGTGACACTCTGGATCTGGATTGAAGGTCTTAATTCTACATCATTTACAATTTTGTTAGGAAAACCCAGGAGTACAGAAATTGTAGGAGAAATGAAACAATACTTATGAGGGGTCCTCCTCTCTCATGGGTGAAGGCTAGCCACTGGTTCAGAGCACAGTGGTCCACATAAATAAAATATAACAGGCTTGTTTTGAAATGGATGCATTTCAATTTCTAAAAAACAAGGAAAAGGAACAACATGGGTCCATGTGACAAACTGCACCCGACACAGGGCGGTCAGCAGGTGCCCTGTGTGCCGGTGACCCGTGCAAAGCCCAGAGACACGGCGCCAGCTCCCGGCCCCTTCCGGGGAGGCCAGGTGCCCCTGCGTGTGCGGCTCTGGCAGCGACTGCCCTTTGCGCTGCGCTCAAGGGCTCTCTACCGTGACTGCACGGTGCCCCCTCCTGTGAGACGCTGCCACACAGGCACTTCCCAGATGTGGAGACAGAGGCTGCCCTGGTCAAGATGGAGTTGTGCAAAGAGAAGCTTCCCTGCCATCCAGGATACAGGTCACCTGGGCTGGGCCAGCATTTCACCTGCTAAAAAATGCTACCTCTATGTGACCACACTGTACTTAAACGAACCTTTGCATTTCTTTCTCTTACCTTACTTGAATCACTTTAAATTATCTTGAAGTTCTAAAAGGTACACACGATGAAGCATCTACCTCCCCAACACTTAAACCGCAAGAAGCTGCGTCTGGACGAGGCAAGCGGACAGGACAGTTCAGTTGGTGACTGAGCTGTCAATAATCTCCCGAAGCCCTGTCAACTCTCGGCACCCAAACGAGCTACTGGGACAGCGTCTGCCTGATAAGTATCCTCTTACTAAATGCAAACTATCACTTTCGTTTTAATTGACATGAAATTAAGAGTGTCTATACTTTAAATGCTTCAGGAAAAGAAAGTCTTTAGTCATAATAATTATCTCCTATTAGTGAAGAGTCAACAAAGCTGCTAACGTCAGTGTCCCTGGGGCCACTGTGCTGGGACCAGGCGCTGCGGCCGTGGGTGCCAGTCCCGCTGCACCCCCCAATCAGACGAGAGCAGCTTCGCAGCCACAAAATGCACTTTCTTTTTCTTTTGGCAAACAAAGCTATTTTCAATCAACAGTAGACAAGAATTCGTTAATGATCTTCCAGGGCCTTAAGAGTCCCTGTGTATCGGGAGAAATATTCCGTACGGTGGCCTTTGTTCTAAGGCTGCAGCCACAGCCAATGGCATGGGAGCCGCTGGACCTCACCCCACCCTGAGAAACACCCCTTGGGTATTCTAGCTCCTGTACTGCAGGAAGGAGGAAAAGTATGCATGATTTCTAGTTATTAAATATGGCTGTATACATAAATTAAAATTTAAAAAACCCAACTCAAACGAAAAAGAACAAAACTTCCACCTAGGACCTGTTTGCTTGCCTGCTTTGCTTGTGAAATTCTTGCTAAATGCACATGTCTTATTCTGCTAGACATGTCCATTTCCTTATGTATTAGCACTTTCCTGTACGGAAGAGATAAATATGTTCTTAAAATCATGAATTTCCATGAAACCTGACAACAAAGGATGTAATCAAAAGATGTCCGTGTCTCCTGTGGCTGGGACCCGGTGACCTGCAGCCTAATTCCACACAGAGCCCACACCGTACCCGCTTCAGCACGAGTGAAGGGGACTATGGATGTGGAGGCCTAAATGGGAAAAAGGCTCTTTCTTGTGAGAGAATCCTGTGCGACAATCTCTGCCAGGCCCATAGTTACTCACGGGATTTGAGCTTAAGCTCAGCAGGTCTGATCAGGGCTGCCCCGCAAGAGCACCCCTGCCGCCTGTCCTGTGTCTGGCCCACCTGGAGCCCAGGCCTCCTGCCGCCAGGCGCCTGCAGCCTGGAGGGAAGGCCGGCCGTGGCCGCAGCTCCCAAGGGCCCGATGGGGCCAGCCGCAGGTGCTGGCGTGGCCCCTTCGAGACAGAGCTCCTGAAGGAGATGCTCCGTAAGGGAGGCCAGACAGCGGTGCACCCCCAGGGCCTTCCAGGGTACAAAAGAGGAAGGTCCAGGGTGGCCCAGAGCTTTAAGCACCAGAGCATTTGCAAGTTGGGAATAGCCAGCAGCAGATGGCAAGAGGCCCATCAGGGCTGGGAACATGGCGGGGTGAGCAGCACCAAGGCTGGGACACAGTGCCTGGGGCCAAGCAGACATGGATGTGTCTCGGCCCAAGAGTCACTCCCTCACGCTTAGGGGACAGGGTGGTGTGTCTCGACCGCTCAGCTCTGCCCTGTCCTGCAGGAGCTCGGCCAGGGCCAGCAGCACTTTAACATGCGTGATTTCACAGACTTTTATATGTCACGGAATATTCTCCTTCTTGTGTTTTTCCCCACCTCTTTAAAAGTGTAAAAGCTGCTATTAGCTCTGCATACAAAGCAGGCAGGAGGAGGAGGGCTTGGAGCTTCCGGAGAGGGCAGGGCCCAGACCCCAGTTGGTGAGAGCCCCTCTGCCCACCTCCTCCATCGCTGGCAATGGCTCCCTCCTGGGGACGGTGCCCCTCCCTTGGTGGCCCCGCAGTGGGTCCTGTCCAGCCTCTCGGCCCCTGGCTGTCCTCACAAGCCCATGAGCTTCCTGCCTCCACATTTTCCACTCACATTTCATGATCTGGTTTAAAATTTGCCTCTTTGGTAAAGTTCCTGCCAATTCCTGCAGGCAGAATGGGCTCCCTGCTTCTGCACTTCAGAATGGGCTTCACTATCTTGTATTTATTTGTAATCTTTTCCTTGAAACGTATTACCCCAAGGGAGAGAATAGATTGGTGGCAGATAGGAAGAGAGACAGGCAGGCAGACGGACAGGGAGCGAGGGTGGTGGCCAGCACTGGCCTGCTATCTCTGGCAGGGCGCAGGTGTTTCCGATCACAGTAGGTGTGGTTCAAGGGATGACACCGCAAGACTGGGGAGAAGGATGTTACTTCCTTTCTGGTGCATTCTGCGTCCACGGCTGTGCCCCTGTTCCCTGAGAACGACACCGCTCTACGGCAGGCTATTCCCGGCCTTTTGGGAGCAGTGACTCAACTCTCCGGCACCTGGAGTGGATCTCGGCCAGGACACTTCGGAGATAACTGCAGACCACAGTCCCCACCCTTAGTACCTGCACCTGGTGTCCAGCCACAGGAGGGCCCCCTGACCACTCCCACCGACATCCCGACCCAGGCAATCTTTACAGGACGCTTCTAAAATCTGCCAGGTGAATCTACTGGAATAGAGTCAATCTGTTTTCTCAGTGAATTGTGGTGAGAGGCTGCATTTCCCTCCTCCTCGGTTCCCTGAAGCTCTTACACTGAGTTTCCTGCATGCTCCGCAGGCTCTTGTTCCCTAGGAGTTGGCTGAAAGGCTCGGCGCAGCCTTGGTTTCCAACAACAAGGACTGTGCCTGGGCGTGTGACAGCTGACACCAATAACTAACACGTATCTGTGCATTTCTACAGCCGGCACAGCGTGTCCAGGTCCACAGGCACCTTCTCACCCAGCTGGCCTGCAGGCGGACCCTGGGGTCCACAAGGCTCTACCGGAGGAAACCGATGCCTGGCAAGTTACTTGGCCACAGCTCACGCGGCCGGTGAGCCCAAACGCTGAGCCCTCACGCAGATGACTTAGGGTCCACTCATGGGCACTGCGACCGTGGGAGCCTGCCAGCTGGTCATGGCTTAACCCAGAAGGCCCCTTTTGTTCTAAGGCTGGAGTCCAACCGTGATAATACGGCCACACATAAGTGCTGTTGTTCAACAGCAAAAAAAAGTATAAAAATAAATACCTAATGAAAGAATTAATTAAATCACTATAAAACATCAATGAATTAGAAATCATATAAATAGAATCTGCCATTATGTGACCTTAACTTCTTTTGATCCTTCATTTGAAATGAATGAATGAAATTACAACAAAACCTGAAATTTGCAAGTAATTACTATAAGATAAAAAAGACTAAAATAATTATTTTTGTTATACCCTACAGCCAGTCCTTTTTTTCCACTTATGTCTATGTTTCTGAATATTAAGAATTGATATACAAGGATAGTTAATACATGATATATCAAAGAAATATTAAATTTCATTCACTTTACAAATAAATTGTTACTAAGGCAAGAAACAACACAGCTCACAGCTCAGGGAGACGTGCAGCGCCTCCTGCCAAATTGCAAGAAAAGGTTTCGACACTTCCCAAGGGTTCAATTCAAGTATTGTGTGTGTGTGTGTGTGTGTGTGTGTGTACCGTGATGTTAATTAAATATCTTTTTCAAACAGGAGCTCAACAATCTTTAAAAACCTATCTCCTTCTCTGTGCCATGGAGCACCACGACAACACTTGTAAATCATGAGACTATGTCACCCCAAGTCCCAGCTGGTAAAATTTGGCAGCTATGTCTATATAGCCTAGAATTTAAAGCAGATACATGGTTAGATAAATAAGTAAAAACGAAAGAAATACAGTCTTCCCCTCTAATGACAAACTCCTTACCAAATTAGCTCTGTAGTGAACTGGTAACTAGTTCGCACCATTGGTACAGATCGAACGAGCATAAATGAAAAATACACCGCCCTCTTCCCTTGAAGCATGCAGCATTTTTTTGTTCCATCAGTTCTACCTTGTTGGTAGACACCATGTGGTATAAATGCATCGGGAAACACAGTCTGGTCACGACAGGCGGTGGCACCCAACCTGCCCCTTCCTCCCCACTCCAGCCGGCCCTGTGAGAGAGCAGACACGAGGTCCGTGGATGCCTGTTGGCCTGCACTGCCCTTGCCTGGAGAAGGCCCTGGGACTCTGACTCAATGGGTCTGGGTGCAGCCTGGGCGTGAGAGTTAAGAAATGACCTCCCCAGGTGGCTGTCTCGTGCATCTGCGGCTGGGAGCACCGGGGAAGTAAGCGCAGAGCCTCCCGCCACGGCCCGGCTCAGAGGCTGCGCTGTGGCTCTCTTGCATGGCGGCCTCCGCCGTCCACTTAGGAGGAGTGTGTTAAGACAAGGCCACTGGCTTACTGGCAGCATGAAACACAAGGAGCCATGGCCTCTCCCTCCATTCCACATGCAGCCGGAGCGCACTAAGGGGACGTCCTCGCCCTCCTTCCCACGGGGTTTTGTTCACCTACACCTGCGTGACCTGGGGGCTTTCAGCTGCTGGGCCGCACTGTGAGCGTCCTTTCTCTGGGTACCCCTCGAGTGACCACAGTGCTCCACTGGCTGCAGGACATCGATATACACAACAACAACATCAGCAAAGGCAACGTGTCTCTCATGTATAAGAGTGTGCACCTCCTACCATCGTCATATCCTTTGGGGGATATATCCCTGGTTTGCACCTTGGGAGCTATGGCTCGCTTGCCATAAGTATGGTTGTCGTAGCTGCTGTATTCAAACGAGGTCTTGGAATATTTCTCGAGCTCCTTGGCCAGGTTGGAGCGCGGCGTGGTTGTGGGGACATTGTTTCTGTAGCCGTACTGAGGGATCTCCAGCTGCTTTACGAAGCACATGGGCCTGGAAGTGAAGGAGAGGACAACAGCTCCCTTTGCTGCGGCTCTGAAGCGACACGCTTCACGCCACAGCAGGGACATCGTATATCACATGTATCAAGGAACCGAAAACTTTCACTAAAATCACTATTTTACTTTCCTGAGGAAATACAAAATGTGTTTTAATCATTTAGCACCAAATAAGCTATCTTCCTAAAAGTCAACTTTGGCAATAAAAGAGAGCAAGAAATAAAATACTCAAAATTTTCTTTTTTTCTCAGTTAAGAGGTGGGGTAGGTGTGATGAAGACATGAACGATGAGGGTGGGTCGCACACTGACGCGTTGTCCCTGCAGCAGCTGCGAAGACTGGGAGACTAGGGGGGCACGAGACGGTAAGAAATTTCTCCTTGAAAATGGGAGGAAATAAAGCTATACTTTTAGGGACATGGACTGAGACAAAACTAGATCAAAATTTACCTAGATGGACAATAAGATGGAACGGGTGGTAGTATATTTTGTCAAATATTAGCATTTCCTTCCTTCCTTCCCCTCTCCCCCCCCCCCTTTTCTTCCTTCCTTCCCCTCTCCCCCCCCCCTTTTCTTCCTTCCTTCCTCTCTCCCTCCCCCCTTTCCTTCCTTCCTGCCTTCCTTCCTTCTCTTTTTAAGAGACGGTGTCTTGCTCTATTGCCCAGGCTGGAGTCCAGTGGTGTGATCACAGCTGACTGCAGCCTCAAACTCTTGGGCTCAAGGGATCCTCCTGCCTCAGCCTCCCAAGTAGCTAGAACTACAAGTGCACACCATCATGCCTGGCTAATTTTTCTATTTTTTTGTAGAGACAGGGTCTCACTACATTGCCCAAGCTGGTCTTGAACTCCTGGCCTCAAGCGATCCTCCCGCCTCAGACTACCAAAGTGCTAGGATTACAGGTGTGAACCACTGTGCCTAGCCTACTTTCAATATTTTTACTTAATAGTCATTTTTTTTTTTAGTCCTCGGAATAAAGTATTTAAATGGAGAGAGATACTGAATTATTATTAATTTACTGAATTTTTATCTTGTTTTGTGTGTGTGTTTGTGTGTGTGTATGTGTCTGTGCATCTATTCATTTATCTATCTCCTAAGTGCGATTTTTAGACTTTTTATTTGGAATAATTTTAGACTTACAGAGGAGTTGGAAGAGGTTTCTCATACAGCCTCTCACCAACTTCTGCTCATTTTACCGTCTTAGTAAAATATTATACATTAAGCTATTGACTCTATTTGGATGTGACCAGTGTCTCCACTGATGTCCTGCCAGAGCCGTGCTGGGATCGCACACAGCGCCTGATTGTGCAGCCCTCTGGCCCTCCTCTGTCCCGCCCGGGCTCCGCGGCCTGGATGGCTCTGAAGAGCGCAGGTCAGGCATTTGTAGACTAGATACAGATGCATATTTAATCATGGAATTCTATAGTGTAATCAGCCTTCTTTGCATTTTTCTCAAGGTAAAATACCTATAAAAGTACTTAAAGACATTTTCACGTAAGCATTGTTTTTGCACACCGTCACAAAATACTGAATTTTAAGGGTGGAGAGTTTCCTGATGATTCTTTATTTTTCTAAATTATGTAAAATGTATTCAAAATAACGACCTAATGAAGAGTGATGTTGTCACAGTCAATTTATGAAGGATGATCATTTTTAAGGTTCTATTTTTTGATTTTTAGTATCAGACGTGCAAATACTGCCTGTACCTCAAGCACAGGTGTGACTTTCTAGTAGCTGTTTGAGACTGTCATACGGCAGGTACGAACGTGCGTCGTGCCGGCAGAAAACTTGTGGACACAGCTGTGCAAATGACATCCTGACTGGTTCTCTCTGTGGATGGGAATCTGAGCGGTTTCATTTTTCCTTTTCCTAACTTATTTTCCACAAGCATCGTCTGTGTGTCTGAAAACACATATTTTTTCTTGAGTCCTCTCTCTCTGTCTAAAGGCTATTCGTGTCGGTACAAAAACTCATCTGTACTCGCCTTAGGAATAAAAAAATTAAAACTACTGTTTTGCTTTTGATGATGATGTTTTGCTTTTATATGATTCGTTTAAAGAATGTTTAAAGATACAAAAAAGGTATGAAAAAAATCACCTATAATTCTTCCAGAGACAATAACTGTTAAGGTTTTGGCATATATTTCTTTTCAGGTCAATTTGATGTACCTTATATTTATTTTATTAGTTAGAACCTTATACTTTTACATATTTTACGCTTTATTTTACATGGCATTAATTTTCCTTTTTGTCTTGTAGGCTTTAAAAACAGTTCTTAATAGCTGCATGATAGAGAAATTAAAGAATATCAATACTATTTATTTTCCAACTTTTAGATTTTTTTTGCTGTTATACATTGTGACTTAATAGGCATCATGTACATAATCTATTTCTTCTCTAGTTATTTCAAAAATTTATATTTGTTTAGGGGCAGTTACAAAGTTCTGATAACTGGATTTAAAAAAAGAAAATGAATTTTTATATTGCTTAATAACATATCTATGCCACCTTTGTAATGACATAGTAATAGGTAAATATCCAATTTATTTACCAAATCACCAACACATTTTCTTTTTCTCTTGAGACAGTCTTGCTCTGTTGCCTGGGCTAGAGTACCGTGGCGTCAGCCTAGCTCATAGCAACCTCAAACTCCTGGGCTCAAGCGATCCTCCTGCCTCAGCCTCCCAAATAGCTGGGACTATAGGCATGTGCCACCATGCCTGGCTAACCACATTTATTTTAATTTCATTAATTTAGCTTATTTATTTCTTATCAAACCAACAAAATAATGTAACGATTGACTGATTGTCTATTATTTTTGAGAATTTGACCAGGCAATATGAAGGTACATAAATGAATAAAACTTTAGATTTTGCTTGGAAAGATCACCTGGGATGTGATAATATTTTAAGGGTCTACGTGCTGCAGGAATCCTGGAGAAGAGAGTCCCTTCAGGCACTGGGATTAATTAAGTGTGAA